>JANKOE010382986.1:0-11694 GCA_026284465.1 Erythroxylum citrifolium | reverse complement strand
GTCCTAGACCCCTACTTTTTAGTGCTACCACCCTCCAATTCATTAGTTCCAAATCATGATTTTTTAGTAAAAACTCTGGACCGTAGATCAATGTAACCACCTTCCTTAGTTTCTAGACCCTGCATTTGACCCTACAAAAATTTGAAAAAAATCCCTCGGTCAATGAAATAACCGCAGCAACCAGGAAAAATAGCATATGCCTACCAGGGTACGTACCCGGGCCAGAAAAGCATAAAAATGGGCTGAAAGCCCGCTGTTTTCAAATCCTCAGCAGCAACAGCAGCTTCACAAGTTCCCAGCTCCACAGCCACAAGCCTTCCAAGCCCCAAATTTGCACAGCCACAGCTTCAAGCTTCCCCAGCCACATACCAAGCCACACACAGCCCCAATTTCCCTACAAAACGTTTTTATCACGTTTTTGAAACAATGGCTTCCTACAGACCTCGTGTTGTCAAGGCCAGCCCGGTCAGCAAGCTCTGGGAGTTCAAATCTCCCCACTGGCTTTTTTCTTTGGAGGACGTCACTTCGGCTGATCCAAAGGTGGCCCTCTGGAGTGCCTGTAGGGCTATACACTACGGTCAGATATTTCAGAATGACTGGGAAAGTATAGAGCTAAGGTAAGAACCCCTGATTTTTTCTACTAAACATTTTTATATATTGATATATTTATTAATATATTAATATATATTAATATATATTATACTAACTATATATATAGGCTCTATTCAATTAGGGAAAGCCCTCAAATCACTCAGCACACCGACGTCTGGCTTAAATATCAAGGTATCGAAGGTCAAAAGACCAAACGTTTCCTTATTTTTGCTCTTCAATACTACGGGTTTTTCCCCGACACCACGGCCATTGAGTATCTGCTCGAGCAGAATCACCCATATTTATATCGTATTATATACGATATCACAACTCTGTGGGGCCAAACGCTATGGTAGGTACGTCTAATACTAATATTTCTATATAATAATAAAACTAGTACTTTTTTACTACTAGTTTTATTATTATATATATTTCTACATGATTTTATATGATATATATACTGATTCTATATAGCATCTGAAGGTGGAGCTAGCCTTCAAGTGGAACTACCTTCCGGACCTTAATCTTCAATACGATTCGTCGACCGAGGTATTTTTAATACCTTCTGAAATCATTCTCACGCCTTATATAGCGCTGGGAAGGAGGTCTAACCCTAATAAACGGCCCAGACCTAATAACGCAGAGGACATTGAGCAGGAAGAACGGCCCTCGAAGAGGTCTCGAAGTGAATAGATCGGTCTAGATAATAACTAATTATTAAATTAACTAGTTATTATTAGAATACACTCGTTAGAATCAATTTATTTTGTGATTTTATACTAAGAACGATCCTTATAGTATTATTAAAACGTTTTTCTATAGATATATTATATATATAAATCATTAAATCATTTAATATAATTTTCTAGAATTTTTAAACGAAAGATCTAGGGCCGTTTATTAGATATATAAGATTTATAATTGATTTTATTTTAATATTCTAGATAGAAATCCTTTATAGAATTAGAAAGATCTTTCTAATTAAGATTCTAGAAGAGGATTCTAATAGTAATCCTACCGTTAAAAGGAATATTTTCGAGAAATTCTATAGAAAGAAAAAAAGATTCTAAAAAAAAAAAATCTTCTTAAAAATAAAATATTAAGATGTCTATTAAGATATTAAACTTCTTTTACTATAATAATTAGGTAAGGATTAGAGTTAATTATCTATAATAATATTTAGATCTTCTAAAGATTTAAAGATTTTAGGATTTTTTCTATACTTAGGAAAAATTGAGAAAAAATTCGATTCTTCTTTGATTAGATAGGGATGACCTCTAGAAATCCTTTCTAATATTAAAAATCTTTAGGATTAGAAAGAAAAAAAAGAAAGAAAGGAAGAAGAAAGGGTTCTAATCTATTCTATAATAAAGTATATAATATATATAACATTAAATAGATTATAAATCAATAGATAACCTAATAATTAAATAGATAGATAATATATTAAATAAATTAAAGGAACTAATAGAGAATAAATCAGATAATTAAACAGATAATTTAATAGATAGTTTAATAGATGTTTCAATAGATAATTTAATAGATAGTTTAATAGATAATTTAATAGATAGTTTAATAGATAATTTAATAGATAGTTTAATAGATAGTTTAATAGATAATTCAATAGATAGTTTAATAGATAATTAATTAGATAGCTAGGGTTACAAATAAATAGATACCTGATATATTCAATTCCCAAATGAATCTGCTATAACAATCTAAATACTATTTAACAATCTAGATAATCCCATTTTTATAGATTCGAAATAGAAATAGTCTATAGAAGAACTAGTTCAGTAGCTCTAGTAAAGTACTAGCCTCCACATAAGGGGTTATTTTAACCCCTTTAATAAAAAAAAAGAACTTTAGCTAGGTTCCAGAGAAATTATCTTCTGGATCGACCATAGTAATCACATCGAAATATAATCGAAATCTAAAATGCTATATATCAATTAATATATGTATCTATAATATAATATTATATCAATTAATATATCAAATAATATATCAGTCGATATATTAAATCATATATTAATCGATATAAAATTTAGATTAATAGAAAATTAGATATAAATTATAGACTTACTTTATGGAAGATTATATTTCCATATTCACAGTATATGATATATAGCCAATTAAGGTAGTAAAGTGGGGTTTCTTGTTGAATACGTAATAACGTTTTGGGATGCTGTTGTATTCCACAGTTCTGTAAAATCATGGCTATATAAATCGATTCATCCGGGCTTAGATCGATATTGATTGGGCTATAAATATATTAGTATATATATTAGTATATAGATTAGTATATAGATTAGTTATAAATATAATATAATATAGATATATAAAGTATATAGATATTTAAATATCCTAGTAATATTATTATAAAATATATTTTATAAAATATTAAAAAGATATTTAATATTATAACTTAATGTAAGTTTTATATATATATATATTAAATATATATACTAAATAAGTAAATAGATACTTACCCTGTATGAGGAACAAGCTGACGGTTCCTAGCTCCATAATCCGCAAAAGGATTAAAATTCCAGGTCCGGATCTTTCGTAGTAGACCTTGGTTATTATGTTGTTTTAGCTCCGTTTCTAATGAAATCGAATTCTCGAAGAATAGCTTCCTCATAATAAGGCTGGAGTCCATAGTGAATAGGGTTACTATTTATTTAGAAGGTTATATAGTAGTATAATTGTATAGGTAGTAGGAGTGGTAGTGAAAATCCTAAGGAAAAAATCAAAGAAAATAAAAAACCGGCCTATTTATATAGATAAAAATGACTAGTCTCTCCGATCTATTAGTTTATAAGCTAGAAAATATATTGGAATTAAAAAATGCCTAATAAAGTATAAAACACGCTAAAAGCGGGCTAAAAAGTTAGATCCGCGGCTAGAAAATAAATTATCTTACTATCGCTCTATAGAGTAAGAGATCTACTATTTACTATACTAGAAGTGATTTAGTAATAGATCTAGACCTATAAAAACCGTAGTAGCCTATAGAAGCCTAAAGTATAAATGAGAATAATTAGTAATAAAGTTATAAGTTAGATAAATAATCGTAGAAATTTTCTATACTAATATAAAACCGGTATAATTACTTTTTTAGACCGTAGTAGCCTATAGAAGCCTAAAGTATATTTATTAAGTAGGTCTAGTATTATATAAACTAGATAATAAACCGGAATAAAAGAAATAATTTAGAATAATCGCTAAAATTGCTACCTAAAGTTATATTGTAGCCTAAAGTATAAAGTAGAAAATAATACTAATATACTTTATCAGCTTCTTATTCTCGTATTTCTTACCGTATATAGTATAGTAGATTGATTTTAGTACAAAACTTTATTAGTTCAGATTATACATAAAAAGGCCGTGATTTCTCACTTAGTCAATTTTTTCTTTCTCTTTTCTATATATTTTTCTGGAAATCAAAAATCAAATCAAATCAAATCAAATCAAATCAAATAACTTATATATATCAAATATACTAAATCTCTATAGTTAATACTATATTTCATAATGGATAGTATTAAATATATTGGCTCCGAGTTATATAAGTATAACACGGAGTTTAATTATTTATATTGTCTAAGATGTAATATAGGTATTACTAATAAACAAGCTATAAATCATTTAAAAAATCATTCTGATATATTAGATAAACGAAAACTTAATAATATAAAGAATACTATTAAGCAGTTTAATATAGAAAGTCTTACTATAAAAAAGCCGGAGGATAATATATCTTATTTCAAAGAACTACCTATTATAACGGGCTATAATTGTACTTTATGTACTTATAGATCTAGTAGTTATAAAAAGATAAGAGTTCATTTAAATAAGGAACATAATAAATCTATTAAAGAAGATAAAGCTAAAAATAGCCTTATTAAAACGGCTATTTTCCAGAGTTTTCTAGGGGAAGGACCTAGAGTAATAGATTTATTTCAAATAAATATAGAAAAATATAATCAGGAAAATCCAGATAAACCTATAGATATAGAGATATATAATACGGGAGATGATATATCTAATATATTAGAAACACCAAAAACATCTAATATAGTAGATAATATTAAAACTACTACTAAAAATCCAATAGATAGTAGCCCTAGTATTAATCCTATATTGAATACTAAAGATATAGATGTTAATAGGCTAAAAAAGCTTAGAGATGACGCTATATACAAAAAGGCTACTATTAGCCCTATAGGTACTACTAAAGATCTGGGATTTTTCTTTAAGAAATCAAGCTGGCTAGAATATATTAGTAAATATAATACTATATATCCTCTGAAAGATTTTTATAATTTTTTTCATAATAATTATAATAAAGAGAACGAGGTATATAAAGAACTAAAAGATATTATAAAGGCTCGGTTTATTAAATATAGTAATGATTTGAAGGTTAATATTTCCAGGCGTATTAAATCTACTATGTATAGTGAATCTTATATTGATAATAGAAGTAATACTATACGTACTAATTTTATTACCTTTGATCCTTTAAATGATAAAAAGAGCCAGGAACGTTATAGTCTAGAGATCTATAGATTATTTATATATATGATTTATCTAAAAGACTATTTAACCGAAAATAGTACTATAATAAATGATATTAATAAGGAGGATTATATGCTAGAGCCTGAAATAGCTGAATTGAAGTATTTTGACGATATCATTCAGCCTAAATATAGTATAGGGCTATATAATAATATAGGGTTTATAGTAGAAAATATAAATACTATATTAAAATATAAAAAGGAGGAAAATAGAGAAGAGGATATAGAATTACATATAAATGAATGTGTACTTTTAATCCATGAAATACTTCATAATCTATTAAATCAGAAAACCCAACAGATTAATAGTGAAGAACTAGGAGTATTCAACAGCCCTATAATTACCTATTTAATAGGTTTTAATTATAGTTTTAGTACTAATACCTTCAATAGTATAAGTACTATACGACAGAGTATAGTACGACTAAAATATAGTATTAAATTATTTACTATAGGCTATTTTAAAGACTTTAAAGGCCCTAGAGGGGAATATAAAGTTGATTTTGAAAGTGATATAATTAGTTATATACGAGCTAAACTACGTAATACTAGTAATAACGCTTTTCAGGAATTAGAAGCTCTAGATACTTCAGCACAGCCGGAAGCTAAAAAAGAGACCTCTAATACTATAGTTAATATTAGAAAGGAAGATCTAGAATACGAATATAACGGGGCTATTATTAATATTAATAGCCTTAAGAACCTATATAGACTGTTATATATTGAAGCCTATAATATATTATTTAATGATTTACTATTAGAAAATAGTAATAATAGTAATATATATAATAAAATAAGAAACGAGCTCAATATAAATAATCTAGTCGATACACCTAATAATATATTTAATCAGAAAAGCTTTCTTACTGTTAATCCAGGCCTAGAAAAGTATAGAGATTTTATATTAAATAGGATCGACTCTAGTAAAAATACTAGCTATAAGTCTAATACGACTAATTATATAAGATTTAGAGAATATTTCTATAATAGTGATAATTCTCTAAATTTTTATAATATTAATATCTGGCTAGATAATAGAAAAAAACTATTAAAAATCCTATATATTTTATTCTACTTTACTAGCGGATCTCCTAGCCGGGGAACTGAGGTAGCAGAAATAAAGTATAAAAATACTTCTAATAATAAACGAAATATATATATAGAAAGAGGTCTTATATATATAGAGGTTCGCTATGAAAAATCTAGCTATAGGGCTCCTAATAAGGAATATAATATTAAATTTCTATGTGCTGATATCAGTCAGTTACTAGTATACTATTTAGTATTAACTACCGATTATTATGAGACCATACTAGCGGCTATAGATAATGATTTAATTAATACCGAATATCTATTCGAGTCTAAAGGTGATAGATTTGATAGTATAACTCTAAGTAATTATATTAGAGAACGTACTACGGAGCTAATAAATAGCCCGTTTACTATACAGCCTTATAGACAAATCATTAAATATATAACAAATCATAAAATACGTACTATAGGTTATGAAAGTAGTAGTGAAGACGAGGATATAGAGTATATAGACGATAGACTGGCCGGTCATAGCTCTAGAAGAGCTAATCTGACCTATGGCCGTGATAAGAGTACATTAAGTAATCTACCTAGTAATATACAGAGATTAGCTAGAGACTTTTGTATTAAATATCACGAATATTTTAATCTAAATAGTCTAGAATTATTTAGAAAGGAAAATAGTACTATATTAAGTACTAGTAATATAGAAAAAACTAATACTAATACTAATACTAATACTACTAATATAACTATTATAGAGTCTGAAGACAAAGCTTCTAGTAGTGATAATAATAGTAGTGATAGTATTGATAAGAATACTAGTAAAAACACTAGTAAAAATATTAGTAAAAATACTAGTACTAATATGGATATAAGTAGTGATATAGAACCTACTATAAATACTACTTATTTAGACGATAGTGATAGTGATATTAATATCGATAATATAAGACAAAAGAGACGTAGGGCTAGTACTATAAGAGAGGCTAGTAGTGTTATACCTTATGTATTCATAGCCTCTAAGAAAATAAAAACTAGTGAATATATTAATACTAGTATAAATCCCAGTACTAATATCAATACTAGTACTAATTTAAATAGATTTGAAAATAAATCTATTAAAGAAAAGATCAATTCTATACTAAAGGATTTCTATCCTAATACTATAGAACCTAAATTTAAAAACCCCGGTCAGGAAGAGATTATATATAGTATTATAGAGAAAGAACCTAGAATACTATATATAAGTGGTACGGGCTCGGGAAAATCACTAGCTTTTTTTCTACTAAGTAAATTATTTAGTAATGAAATTAATATAATAGTCATACCTTCTAAGGCTTTAAAACGTGATTTCTATAGAGCTAGTAAATCATTTAGATTACTAAGTCATATATGGGAGGAATCTATAGAACCGACGTCTAATTTAATATTTATTAGTATTAAAAGTATTAATACCAGCAACTTTATTAAATATATAGAGGGTTTAAATAGTATAGGGGCTATATATAGATTTTTTATAGATGAGGCTCATTTGGTTATAACACAAAATAACTTTAGACCTTCATTTTTAAATATAAAAAAACTAAATAAATATAAGGCCCAGATTATATATATGACGGCTACGTTTACTAAGGAAATAAAGGAGCTACTATATAAAGAAGTAGATCTAAAGCCTAATACTAAGATAATTAGAAATAGTACTAATAGGCCTAATATATTCTATAAGATTATAGAACATAATTATGAAGAGAAACCTATAGAAGTACTAAAAAAACTTATAGCTAATATTAAAAATAAGGCTAATGAAAAGGATAAAGGTATTATTTATATACATAGTCGGGCTATAGGAGAAGAGGTAGGGAAAGAACTAGGTATCCCTACCTATTATACTACAGAGACTAGATTTAAGAAAAACAAAGAACCTATAGCTATATTAAATGAATGGGAATTGGAAATAAATAGTATATTTCTTATTAGTTCCGGAGGCCTTAGTGTAGGCTACGATAATCCTAATATTAAATATACTATTCACTATTCCGCACAATATAGCCTTATAGACTATATTCAAGAATCAGGAAGAGGAGGTAGAAGATCATATCCTATAAATAATCCCAATATAGCTAGGTCGGAGGCCTATCTAATTATAAACCCCCAACAATATAAGATAAATATAGCACATAACCCTAATAGTAAAACCGTTGATTATGATTTTCTAAAACTACAGAATAAATATAATCTAGTTTTATATATAAAGGAAAAAATATGTAGACGGGCTATATTAGCTAAGTATTTTGATAATATAGAGGGTTATGTATGTAATGAAAATGATATAAAATATGATCTATGTCAGGAGAAATATAATACTATAGAAGAAGCCTCTAGTACTAGAAGAAATATTGAAAATAGTACTATAGTCGGTCTAAATAAATTAAATGATAAAATCACTAAGTTAGAAAAAGATATATGTTTATATTGTGTATTAACTAAAGAATTTATCAAGTATAATAACGGACATAATTATAAAATATGTGTTGAAAATCCAAATAATCCCTGGCTACGAAATATGAAAGGTACTATTTTGGATATTAAATCAAATATATTAAAAAATAAGGCTATTACTAAGGGACTAGCTTGTTATAATTGTTATCTACCTACTATATTACATAGTGGGTCTATTAGTTTTGAACATAGCTATATATGTAGAGAAGACCCCTATATAGTTATACTATTATATATACTTGGTATAGGCTATAACGGAATGAATAAACTTAGAAAATCATTAAATTTTGATTATAGTAAGGCGGATAAAGCTACTATACAGATTTTAGTAGATGATTTAGTCAGTCCTAGTACTATATATAATACGGAATGTATAAAAGGTATAAATATAATCGATAAATTTGATATTTATAAACAAATACCTAATTATAGACCGAAGAGGAATAGTATTAGTATCAGTTCTAATTTAGTAGAACTAAACTCTAGTCCTATAGCCGCTACTAAGGCTATAAGGCGACTTAATCTATTAAAACGAACCGATTCTACTATACTAAGCGAGGAATATAATACGGAAGGCCTATATAGTGCTAGTGAAGACGAGGATGATAATAATAATAATAGTAATAAAAATCAAAAGAGTAAAAATAGCCAGGGTTATAAGAGTTCTGATATTGAGGAAGATAATTATATAGAGGATTTTGTTAGTGACGATTCTGACGGATATAATATAGCCGATAATAGTCAGAAACTAAATATTATAGACGAAGAAGCTATAGATATAGAGGAGGACCCTAGATCTGATACAATAAATCAAAGTATTAGAAATATAAATAATAGAAGAAATCAAAATATAGGGCCTGATAGTTCTAATAGAAATACTAATAGAAATATTAATAGAAATATTAATAGAAACACTAGTATTGATATTAATAGATATACTAGTATTATCACTAGCCCTAATATTAATACTTCTATTGATACTAATATTACTACTCCTATTAATATTCCTAGAAATACTAATATTAATACTAATATTAATACTCCTAATTCTAATATTAAAGAAGAACTAAATGAACTATATAGTAGGATTAAATATCTACAGACTTTATGTCTTATATGTTTATTTAAAAATAGTACTATCGAAATAGACCATACGGAAATAGATTATAGGGATGATTATAGAAGTAATGAGATTAAAAATATCGGGATTAAATTAAATAAATATCTAGCTAAGGCTAATAATAATAGTATTATTAATAATACTTGTGGAGAATGTATTTTACCCCATAAAATATGTTTTATGGAACGGGATAAGGATCCTCTTGGACTAAAAAATCGGAAGTATTCTATCTGCTGTTTTAAAGATACTATAGCTATAATAGTATATTGCCTATTAAAATATAAGCCTTTTATTATAAATACTAATATTAGTAATAATACTAAAAATCGGGCCTATAACCCGTATAGAAAGGATAAAGAGGAATATCTTATAGAAGAAAGTGATATAAGAGGTATAAGTCTGATTGGAGCTATTATATTAGATATAAATATTAGTAATAGTGGAGAAATAAGCGGATATAATAGAAATATAGAGGATATTATAGAGATTGATTAATATAGATAATATAATATATCTATTTTATTATATAAATAGATATATATAATTTTAATTTATATAGACTTATATAGAAAACGTAATATGATATAATATAATAAATTAAATTTACGTCCAGATAATTTATATAACTTTTTAAACCATATAATATAATATAATATAATATAATATAATATAATATAATATAATATAATATAATATAATATAGTATTAAATTCTAGAATTAGAGTTAGATATAAATAATATATTAGATAAAATATTCGATTTGTTAGTTAGTATATTTAATTTATAAGCTAAAGTATTGAATTTATAAGCTATAGTATTTAACTTTTTACCTAAGCTTTAGATTTAATTACTAAATTATAGATTTATTAATCGAGATATAAACCTACTAATTAGTATAATGGGCTTATTAGCTAAGATATAGACTTATTAGCTAAGAGAATCGATTTACTAACCGGAACGTAAACTTAGTAGCCGGGGTATTCTATTTATTAGCCGGAATGTAGACTTATTAGCCGGGGTATTCTATTTACTAGCCGGAATGTAGGCCTACTAGTTAGGGGAATAGATTTATTAGCTGAAACGTAGATCTACCAGCCGGGGGAATCAATTTACCAGCCGAAATATAGACCTACTAGCCGGGGGAATGGATTTGCTAACTAGACTACGGATTTATCAGTCAGAACGTAGACTTACTAGCCGGGGTATTTCATTTACTAACCGAAACGTAGACCTACCAGCCGGGGAAATAGATTTAATAGCTAAAATATGGACCTACCAGCTAAAATATAGACCTGCCAGCCGAAACATAGACCTACCAGCCGAAATATGAACCTGTTAGCCGGGGAAATAGATTTACCAGCCGGAATATGAACCTATCAGCCGGGAAAATCGATTTGCCAGCCGGAATATGAATCTACCAGCCGAAATATGGATATATTAGCTGAAGAAATAGATTTCCCAGCCGAAACGTGGATCTACCAGCCGGGGTATTTCATTTACTAGCCGGAACGTAGACCTACCAGCCGGGGTATTCCATTTACCAGCCGGAACCTGGACCTGCCAGCCGGGGGAATGAATTTACTAGCCGGAACGTGAATCTACCAGCCGGGGTATTTCATTTGCCAGCCGGAACGTGGACCTACCAGCCGGGGTATTCCATTTACCAGCCGGAACCTGGACCTGCCAGCCGGGGGAATCGATTTAGCGGCCAGACTACGGATTCCCTAGCCGGAACCTGGACCTGTCAGCCGGGGTATTCCATTTGCGAGCCGGAACGTGGACCTACCAGCCGGGGGAATCGATTTAGCGGCCAGACTACGGATTCACCAGCCGGAACATTGACCTACCAGCCGGAACGTAGATCTGCCA
>JANKOE010382976.1:0-11696 GCA_026284465.1 Erythroxylum citrifolium | reverse complement strand
GAAGAACAAGACTATCGACAAAACCTATATGGCTTCCTCTCATGGCTAGTAGATATAGCTATGGCAGTCTCCATTTCCAAAAGGTAAGGTAAATCTTGCAGATGAGTGAAGCTTACCTTTTTAAATCCAATAGCGCTGACGAGATTGATGAATCTCTATGAATATTCGGTTTCACTCAATGCTTAATTTCTTGTTATTTTCCCATGGGTTAACCTTTCCTTCAATGGGATTTTAGGGTGTTTGGCGTTCAACGCGTCGTCGGCGAGATGTGGGACGTCAGATACGACGCTGGTTTTACTCACTCAAAGCTTCCCTTTTATTTACTGCGTTTGCTGAGGCTGTGAAGAAGGGACGTCAGATACCACGGTAGTTCGACGCGTCGTCGGCGAGATTAGGGAGCCGTCGGTAGCAAGAGACGTAAAAGTAGGTTTTTGTCTTTAAGTATACGGTAATTCACCATTGGTAATAAACACATCCCTAATTCGTATGGGCAAAGATAACCGAGGGGTAACTTTGTCCAAAACATTTTAAATGGGCAATTTGAATGAAATTGGAAAAATCAGGGGCTAGATTGATTGAATTAAAAACATAGGGGCTAATTTGAATACTCCCCTATAACACAGGGGCTATTTTGTGCTATTTGCCAAAGGCTTTGGAGCAAAGTTGTTAGTTTTTCATGATCTGGAGAGAAGTTTGTCTTGCTCAGAGAAAGGGAAGTTACATTTGCAACTACAAAATAATCTTTGTAAACTTTCAGCACATAAATCGCAGCAATCTATTAAGTTGTCAATACCATACTTCAATAAATTTAGATCTCGCGAAACAAAAATTTTGGGGTCGAATCCTCAACCTTGCTTTATTATTGTCGAATTCTGACAGTTGATTTGCCAAATACAATTGGGCGTATACCTTGATATCTCAACTGGCTGCTGCTTTTACTGCTTTATCAGCAGCATCGTCCAAGTCCTCTGCCGTGATTAGCGTCATTCCACTTTCCTGCAAACATCAATTAATAAATCCTCAAATAATTTATGTCACATTACCAACTTGAACGCGACCTTAGTTCTAATCCCTATTTAAAGTGTTTACATCACGTTCAGTTTCATAATTTACCTTCAAGATTCTCTTTCCTTGGTCAACATTAGTGCCTTCAAGACGGACTACCACTGGTACTTTTAGAGCAACCTTGAAGAGAGGACCAAGAGAGATAATGTGTCACAAGCAAAATAAAGCTGTCGACTGATTATTATGTATCTGATTTGGAAAACGGTATAACTTAGACACGGTCCTACTCTGTTGCATTCAGCAACTAGCTTTAAGATTGAAACTTTTCCACCATTTCATATGCAAGTTCAAGACTCCTAGCATTATACCATGTGACCAAGCAATTGATCATCTATCCAAACACAGATTCCCACTTCTAGCCAGAAAAACCTTTTGAACAGCCTGCTCCATGTATTATGGCACTTGCAACCACAATGGGCAGATGGAGAGCGACAGAGACAAACAGGGAGACCGTACAATTTTGGTTGAAGACAACAAAACTTAATGCAGATCTTACCTGTTTGGCAGCATTGACAATTCCGCTAGCTATCACATCACACTTCATTATTCCTCCGAATATATTAACTAATATTGCCTTCACTTTCTCATCCGAAGTTAGTATCTTAAATGCCTCAACCACCTGTCTCAAAAATTTTGAGAAAGTTAAGCCATAGAGTAAATTCTCATAACAACTAAATATGCCCAGCAGAAAGGAAACACACTTTATTTATGAAGAGGCGGACTCACTTAGATGGCCAAAGCAAGAAGGGATGACGAAAGGAAAACAAGAACACTTAAAGAAAAAGCTAAAAATATAAGCATTACCTGCCCTTCAGACGCATTACCACCCACATCCAGAAAATTGGCAGGAGTTCCTCCATGCAATTTAATAATATCCATTGTAGCCATTGCTAATCCTGCACCATTGACCATGCATCCAATTTCTCCATCTAAACCGATGTAATTTAAATCTGCCTTGGCAGCAGCCACCTATGAGAAATAAAACACAGGAAAAGAGCAATTTAGTAAAACACTATGATTCTTCCTGATTTCTACCTACATTACATGAGTGCAAGTTAGCACAGCTCATTGTACGAGAACAAGCCTTGACCAAAACTTGCATGCTTGAGAAGCTAAGTTCTCCATGTAGCCAACTATACAGAAGATTTTGCCATTAAGACAAACAAAGAACAATCAAATAAATAGAACCAAACCTCTCGGGGGTCCTCCTGAGTTGGATCGCGAAGAGCAAATATTTCCTTCTGACGAAAAGCAGCATTGTCATCAAAATTCAACTTTGCATCAGCAGCTACAAGCTTCTTATCAGAAGTTTCTGCAATAGGATTGATCTGCAGAGGGACCATAAGGCTCAACACTCAGATAACTGTGCAGGAGAGAGGAATTCGAAAGTAGTATTATGAACCTTATCAAGAAAAATATGCAGAATGAAGAAAACTAATACCTAGATACGGCTGCAATCAAAGAAAACAAAATTGGAAGATGCGTAGATTCAAAATATTAGAATTTCAAGAGATATAAAATATAGAAGTTAAGGCTCACTTCCAACAAAGTGCAGTCACTCTTGCAAAAGAGATCATATAACTTCTTTACTTGTTCGATGCATTCCTTTCTTTCAGCTACCTTTGGAGACAAACCATCAACAACTTTTACAGCATCTTCATCAGTGATGCCTTTGAACACATCAATTGGTACCTAGCCAGAAGAGGTGGATCAACTGGGTGAGACAGCAATCAGCAAGGGCAAAAAACTGGCTAGATGATCACAGGAATATATGTTTACAGAAAACAAAGGATTGAAAACCTTGATAATCAAGTCAGGGAATTTTTCTGCAAGATCTTCAATACTGGTACCACCCTTTTTACAGGCAATAATAAGCTGAAAACAAAATGATCATATAAGTTCCTTTGATAATGAACATTTTTTAGACAGGAATGTTTCAGCTAGAAACTAATACGATAATCTTGGTTAGCAAAACGTACCGGACCAGCAGTTGTACGATCAAGCATTATAGCAAAATACATCTCATTGACCAGGGACAACTTTTCACACAAGTAAACCTGCCAAACAAAAAGAAATAAGTAAATCTTAATCAATCCTATCCATCATAGTATATAAATCTAAGAAATTTAGAAAAAAAAAACAAATAGAAAAACTAATACAATTAATTCTAGGGAGCACTTATAGTAAGATATGTTTGATATCAGGTTACAAATAAATTAGGAACCCTATGAATCATATTTATCTAGATGTGGCAAGTTTCTAGTGTAATCCCGAACCTCATATCACTCACTAATGTAAATCTAAAATAAATCTCACTTGTAAACAGCAGTGAATGACAAAAATTGGAAAAAGCTAAAGATTAACCATCTGAAATATCATCCTAGATATTCTAAATTTCATTGCACTCATCCTAGCTATAGATTGTACTTTCATAAGTCAGTTAATGTCTCTATTGTTAACCGTGCAAAGATTATATGGGGCTAAATCCAAGTCAAGCAAGTAATGTGGAAATTAACTATTACAGTCATTGTGTCAAAATTCTTGTTGTCACAAAGAACTTAATCAAAATTTCATGAGGCCTAGAATCCCATGCAAATTCAAAATATTCAACAAATAGAAGGATATGCACTAATATTGGACATATGAATTTCGCATAAAGTCGATCAATTACTGCCAAACCTTGCTGACAATTTTTCCTTGAGGTCCAGTTTGTTTGGTAACAAGTATCTGACCAAGCATTTTTTCTACATCCAATCAACAAGAAAGGTGATATCAGAGAGGTCATTAAAGTAAACCTACCAGAATTAAACCGTGGTGACACCAGAATTAAACCGTGGTGACACTATACACAGAAGGGAAGCCACCACTTACAACAAAATCCATCAGACTGAAAATATATTCTAGAGTAAAAGACATAGACATCCCCAATATTTTAAAAAAAAATCTTTACAAGATTCTCTAATTTTTAAAATTCTTGAAAAAATCCCAGTTTTCAATTTTCTAGAAAAAGCTTTTCTTTTAGACTTCGGTTAAAAAATAACGATAAAATATACACAATATGAACATCAGACGTAAACTAATTAAATGCCACTAGTATGAAAACTCAACCCAACTCTTAAACCCGACCTGAACTAATTAAATTTAACTTAAATTAATAATTTAAGACAATTATAATATATTATTAATATAAGTTGGACTTACTTAATTCATTTAGAGTTTAAAAGCTAGGTCAAATCATCAGGTAAATAGCATTTGATTAGTTAACTTCTAATGTTCATACCGCATAGGTTTCATCATTATTTTTTAACCGAAGTCTAAGATAAGGAATTTTTCTGAAAAACTGAAAACTAAGAGTTTTTTCGGAAATTTTAAAGAGTAGGGAGTTTTTCTAAGATTTCTTAAACTACTTAAGAGGTCTGTATATTTTACCATATATTTTATGAGATCTGTCCAATTTCTAGAGACCATTCCAACCTTCACAGACAGTATGAACACTTTGCAAGTCAAGTTAAACATTGATTGCTTAAACTAAACAAGCATAATAACAATTTTATAAATCCATGCAATGATTAAAATTAGAATAAAAGGAAAAGGAAAGAAAGAAAAACCTTTTTTTTTTGGTTGAAAAGGAAACAATTGCAACACAAAGATATGCCCCCTCCACTTCGTTTGAAAGCATATGACCTCAGCTTCTTCTTATTTGTTTATAGTAGATGAGTTATTTCTTTAGCACAATAGTAACTAACCAAAATTACCCTAGTCATCTCAACTTTAGTGGTGTATTGCTTTTCTAGTTGTCATGTTCTAGCAGAAGATAAGTGAAATCTTTAAAAGCAGTGACAATGATAGTAAATCAAAGTTGATCAAAAATTCATACAAAAAGACATAAATAAACATTCGGCAGTCGCAAGTCATGTGATAAACATGGTTGACTTTCCAGCACATCATCCATAATGAAAACTCTAATGTACTAAAACACCATATTCCGTTACAAACTTAGAATATGAGAAACTATAAATAAGAAACAAAAAATAACAAAGATAAAGGAAATTGAACTTCCAATCAAATTCATATCGAAAAGGTGATCTTTCATTACCAGCTATTTCTTCAGCCTTGTCAGCCTTAACAATGTGAACTCCACCCTCAAAACCGTTCTTAAATTTTCCTAAGCCTCTTCCACCAGCAAGAACTTGGCTCTTAATCACCACCTGCACCACATTCATGAGTAAACATCCCTTGAGTTTACATTTGTAACCTCTACAGCACTAGGAACTGGACCGGACACAAACTGCCATCAATCTAGCCCTAAATTATGAACCAGCTAAATAAACATAATAGAACTTCAATTCAAATTTCTCGTGAAATGAATAGGTTTCAAGATTACATCGCTGTGATTAGGAAACACGTCTTGAAGAGCCTTCTTAACCTCATCAACAGAAGAAACAGCCACTCCTTTTGGGACATTGATCCCGTACTTTCCCATCAATTCAGCTCCCTGCAAAAGAAAATGAAATCAACAGTTACCATCAAAAGAAGCGTAGCAAAAATGTCGTAAATTTGCTTAATAACCGCAAAATGAGGATTAATTAAAAACAAAGCAACTTAGGTCTGTTCTTATTCTAAATTCGTCATGACATCAGCAAACCAAACGGACACAAGGATCTCAACCACAATCGTATGTGACCTGATATTCATGAATGTTGAGACGGCGAAGCTGCTGCTGTTGCCATTTGCCAGCAACGGAGAGCGAACAAGACACCAATTTGTTAAGCGGTCCTCTCATGATGATGATTCTTCCTCTTCGTAATGACTGCCAACCCTAGGTACTGCAAACACTTGAAGTAACGGTTGAGAGAGAGAGAGTGGGGAGAGATGTTCGCCGGAATCAAATGAAAAAAATAAGATTATTCAGTCGCCACTTTATCTTTGCCTTAAATGCTAATTGACCCCTCTACTTTTCTTATTTTCCAGGGTATCCACTTTCCTTTTTCTTTTATTTTTCTTTTTTCCCTCACTCAATGTTGGGGCTTACAGTACAGACCAACGTTACCCCTAAATAATAATAAATATTATTACCTTTCTTTTCTTTTCTTTTTAATGCATGAAAATGGATACATAGCTCATATGTGGTGTGACACATCTTCCAAGTCAAATATCAAAATAAGATTCTCAACATAAACTTACTGCTTTTCCAAATGTAAGAAAAATTGATACTCTACCTGGATGAGATTTTTTTGCCACCAAGGTTGTAATGAATTTCGGATTGATTTTATGTTGGCAACCAATTTTATAAAGTTTTGTAATTAAAATTTTAATTTCTTTATTATGATTAAATTTATAATATATTTTAATTTTTTATTCAATAATTATTAAGGAAAATATCATTTAGTTATTGCGCGATTATCTTTACCATTATTAGGAGATCAAGTTTACGTATAATTAGTTGTGTTACTGTATCTACAATTTAGGAGAAGATTAGGACAAGTTATTGTATATGTGTATGATGTAATCTATCAATGAAAACAATGAATTCCATCTCAATATTTGTCAATAATTCTATCTATTAAAATTTAAAATATGTTTTAGTCAATTTAATTTTATAATTTTTCTTAATTTATAATCCTTATTCAATATTTTATGGTATTTAAAATTTACAATAATATAATTCAATACAAAGATCCAATCCAATAGCATGTGATCCATTTCAGCACCATTTGACCGATTTGAAATGTTATTTTAGTCAACCAAGCACCTCAGAAGCTGATCAAAATTTACATCGACTAGCAGATTTTCTGGGATAATGGTAAATAGAATCATCATTTCATTCATGATCTATTTTTGATGATAGGTAATTTCTTTATTTGGTTGAATAAACATACAGAATATATAATTCAAGAATTTACTTATTTATTGAATTTAGGAAATAAGTAAACTCATCCTCCCCTTATCTTTATCTATTCTAAGTGGGTTGAAAATAAAAATGAGGACTTGGACAAAAACATCCTTAAGAAATCCACATAATTATTTAGCTATAATAAGAAGAAGAAGAATAAGAAAATTAATAATAATAACAATAATAAAATAAGAAGAAGAAGAAGAAGAAGAAGAAAATTAATAATAATAATACTAACATTATCTTTAAGAAATGCACATAATTACTTAGTTATAAAAATATAATAATAATAATAATTAATAATTAATAAGAATAAGAAAATTAATACTAATATTTGTTTTAATAATAATAAGAAAGAGAAAAAGAAACAAATTAATTATTATTATTATAAAATTAATAATAATAACAAGAAGAAAAAGAAAATTAATAATAATAATGAGGATGATAATGATGGCATAATTAGAAATTAATGTATATTTTAATCTTTTGTTAATTATTCCTTTATCATTTTAAATTTATATTTTCAAACTAAACATTAAATATTAGCATTACATTATCATAAAAATTGTTAGAAATAAACCAAACTAAATAATATATATTATATTTTATTCCTAAAAAACATAGTATTTCATTCTTTATCTGTTATCGCAAGGGAACACAAACCTTCTTTTAACACACTTTTTTGCACCATGCACAATAAAAAAAACTAAAAAGGCTTTACTGCCTAACACGGACAGAGAGTTCCTTTAAGTAGTGAAGAACTTTATAAAATCCAAGGCGATGAGATACAAAAACGCAGGGCATAAAACAGAATTTGTAATGCGTAACACATGACTAGCAACATAAAAATTGTCCACAAATCTCCAAAAACACTAACAGTAAACCATCCTGAGTAAGGCATTGAAGGGGATCATTAACAATCATATCAAGCCTTTCCCTTTCTCATCTCGGCATCCATTACAAGCAGCATATGCACAGTTGTTGTTTAGAGTGGGAGTCCAACCTCAGGAAACCATATTCAGGACCAGGCTGACCCAGTTTCCATAACTTGACCAAAGATACAATCCTTCTCAATCAAATGAAAGAATCCTCTCCATCTAACTTCTCCCAACTGCATCTCAAATATATCCAGTGAGCAGATCAAATGAAATACCAATGAAGACAGAATTCACAGATATGCTCCTTACTGTTACAGTAGATTCCAGTTCGACATATTTCCTCATCATCTTAATTGGATGGTTTAAGATGCATTGTTGATGCAAGATGGCTTCTTTGCATTGTAGTAGAAATGTGCAATCATCTGAACCAACTCATCTGCTGTACGAAAATCTGCAAAAGCAAACATTTTTCTAATGGTGTAAAATAGATTCCATAAAATGGTTCTTATCACCCTATAGAGGAAGAACACCATGCCTCACCTGATTCCCTATAAAGAATCTGATTGCCACGTAGAAACAAAATTTGAGGGCATTCTTTAACTTTTAGAGCATAAGCCAGGTCTCTTTCAATATTGATGTCTATTTTCACTGTCTGAAGTAGACAATGTTTCAAGATAAGTAAGATTGCTCACACTCAAGTGGCTTGAAATCAGCAGAATCTAGAGGTCATTTGTTTGTTTGCTATGGACAATGAAATATAATATATAAAATAAATTTCGTGTAAAATCTTACTTTCACTAAAAAGAAGCTATTTGAATGATATTGCACGCTTAGCAGACCCACAGTATCAAGGATTTCTCAGACTCAATTCTTGTCTTAATATAAAGGAAAAATTAACAGTACAATGTGAAATCATAAAGTTGGTCACAAAGAAGTAGAATCTACCAACAACAAAGATCAGGTGAAACAAACGGAAATAACACCTTAAGAAAATTGAATATTTAAATTGAGTAGAATCAATGTTCTATATTACCCGAGGAGGTAATCGATCCTTGGCTTGCCAGTAGACCAAGGCTGCCTTTTCTAGCTCTTTCAATGTTTTCCAATTATCAGTTGCCCTGTGACAGAATAATTTGGCAAATGGAGCTCAAGTTTTCTACTATTAGTCAAGACAGTGAGCTTATATCTTTTATTTGTCCAAATACAAAATATGTGTGCAATTTCAAGTCTTAATTGCTAGAAAGAAGCACATAAATGAAGAAATGACAGGCCAAGGAAAAAACAGCTTGAAATCAGTATCCACCTTTAACTTAAATTAAGCAGCTAGTAGATAAGTAATTTACGATGCAACTTGAGCGAGGAAAAAATAGATAACAGCTAACGTAATTCCATACCATTGAAGTCTCAGTAGCTGAGACTGTTTGAACAAGAAACCGACACAACTCAAAGTATATATTCTAATTACCATAAAAGTTTTGAACAACTTAATTACTACACAAAAGTTGATTGACATAGATCTTAGTTGTGCATACAAAAATCTATCATTTATGATTCTTTCGAATTTGCAGAATCGATTTTAACAGCTAATGGAGAAATGATATTTGTGAGGGATTCAGCACAAAAGCACACAACCAATAGTAACTTTTAAGAAATTCTATTGGTGGTATTAGAAAATATTTATGCCACAACTGATCTCTATCTGAATCACAAATGTAAAGGAACAAAACGTCCACCTGCTTTCCAGAGGAGCGATTAATGTTTGGATTCATCTTCAGAATCATATTACATAATTATCTAGGACCCAATATTGCAGCTTTCAACTCTCAATCATTTGAGAACTTTCATAAACAAAACAAAAAAACAAAATATTTTGATGATTACAAAAAGCAGAGATATACAAGTCTAGAAGTTGATCAATGCTCCAGCATGAGAAAAAACTGAGCAAACCTTGCAAGGAGGTTACCTGTTATATCTCTCGAAAACAAGGACAATGAGGGGGCTAGGATGAAAGGCAAAGCTTTCCCACTCTAGACAGTTAATCTCCTTTATCCAGGCATCATCAAGCTCCCCTTCCCAGTTAATTTCCGCACCATCTTCCCCAACAACATTCTTGATTGGATACTTATCAAAATACTCCGAGGCTCTTACTCCCCACCCAACATCAGCATCAAGTGGCCAGTTGGGACTTTCTTGCTCAACAACAAACTTATTTCTCTTTCCTTTTCCCCTACCAACATCATCATCACCAACCCCAACCTCTTCATCTTCATCTGCATCAGAATTTACCTCATCGTCAACTCTTTCCTTTATTATACTTCCCTTATTCTCGAAAAGTTCCGGATTCTTCTTGCCAATTGCTGCAAAAGTTCGTTCAAGTGTGCCACGAACATAATCTTCAACAGCAGCTGCTTCACTCTTCCGACCACGCCTTGGTTTCCTTGGGATTATTGTAGGGAAGACCCTTTCAGAATCTTCACCTCCTAGTTGAGAATTCTCAGATTCTGGGAGGCGAGTTCTTCTTTTGGGTTTAGTTTTGGGCTTGGAGCTTGATTCAGGGCCAGTTTCTGAATCAGACTTCCCGGAAACCGCAAAGTAAGTACAAGTTTTTGGAAGGCGCCAACAGTGCAGAGGGGATGGAAAAACACTGTCCCATCGACCGGTTAACATACCGTTAGAGCACATATCTTGATAAGATGCTAACGACAAGTGTAAACTACGCTCCACATTCATCGAATAAAGAGGTGAAAAGGACTTTGGCATAATAGTAGCTCCAAGTAGAAACATCTTCTCGGCCCAAAAAGCTGGGATAGATGAGAAACGCCAGGTGAACGCTACAGTGTTGTCAAGCTAAAATTTTTAAGGGAAATATGTCTCAAAGAACTAGGCATCAATGACCTCCAGAGAACAGGGAAACCGCTTTTGCTATTTCCACCAAAGACACATGAAAATTAAACGGTGTGACACTTCCAACCTCGGATGTAACCTTCGAAGCAGTCCCTGGAAATCATAAAAACTACGAAAATCCAAAATTAGAAAAAAAAATAAAAATTCATTAAGCAACCACACATAAAAACTGAAGATCGTCCCATCCCGCAGCCATATTACAAGTAAAAGCAGCAAAAACACTTGAAAGATTGGATGAAGCAACAATAAGAAGCACACTAATTCAAAACCCAGAATTGAAATAGTTACCCAGATGTAAAACTCACAAGAATAATTCCCTTTTAAAGAGGAATGAGAAATGAAAACAAACCCCCTAAAAGACTCGCTTTGCTACTGAGGAAGCTTGCTGCTATATGTAATTGGTCTCTGATGAAAGTCTTAGTTGGACTTCTCTAGTTGCCAAGGGTAAGGACTAAGGATAAGTGACTGAGAGAAGCTCACAAAACAAACATCTGATAGAGAGTGGCGTCTACTGTCAACGAGCTAAAACCCATAAACCCCATAACATGTGTCTGACATTTTCATCCATATAGCAACGACACCGTTTTCCTCATATACTTTCACTTCTCTAATTTACGGTGGTCAGCGCAGACTAAACTGATATTACTAGCAGATTAAAACTGCGCAAATGCGCAGCGAAAATGCGCAGCGAAAATGTCCAATGTATTAAATAAAAATAGAAACCAACAAGCAAAAAATTAATAAGGCAAAAAATTTGGATAAAAAGTTGGATGTATAAACTATTTTTCCCTGTTATTTTGCTATTATACATATATATATATATATATATATACAGAGATATACATATATAGCAGTTAAAATGAAAAACAATAAGTGTAAAGGATATATCGATAGAAGTAAGACGAAGTGTTACGAGGATAGAAGAAAAAGTTTTAACATGATAGATGTAAGATGAA
>JANKOE010382881.1:0-11704 GCA_026284465.1 Erythroxylum citrifolium | reverse complement strand
ATAAACATTCATATAGGCATACACTTCGCAATGAAAGTTCAGCATTTACAATTTCAATTCACATTTCATAATTCAAAATATCATCACATGGGACATATTGGATGTAACTCACATCGAAGCATAACACTCAAAATGTCATCATAACTTAGCACACCAAAATGCAAATGCACACACAATTGACTTGAGGGTTCCGTGGAACAAAACAGAGAAATTGAAGTTTACCTCGTGAACAAGATGAGTCTACTTTTCAGATCTCGTGGGCCACAAGCGGGCAGCCGGGAGAAGATTTTATGTCGACGTGCACGTGACTACGAAATGATTCCTCTCTCGTCCAAACACAATCAAATCTCATGCTCAATTCAGTCAATCACAAGTTCATATTCTCATGATTTTTCTTCTTTCCATTTAATCAAAATGCCATAATACAAGGCATAGTATAATCATGCTCACAATTCAATTCATATCAAATGTCATACATTATGATGCAATTTCCATATCACAATATTTCAAGCAAGCCATTTAGCACACAATACACACACAATGCATTTTGCTCATTACACAATAACTATAAATAAATTATCCACCTTATAATCTTGAAAATCCAAATTCAATTATGCCCTTCCTCTTGCTCTTGAGTAGGTTGTTCTTGATTTCCTAACACAACAAAAATTCTCATTTAATTCCAATTCAAATGGAAATCCCCCCAAATTTTCATAATCATAAAGAAAATGGAATTAACATAAATCAAGCTCAAACTTAACCTACCCTTGGTCCATATAGGTTAGAAAACCCAAAACCTATCTTAGAAACCCATCTTCTTCCTCCAATCATTCCCAACACAAAAACCCCTTTTCTCTCTCTAAACTTCTTCACGCACAACACAACTCATTTCTTCAATAAACAAGAAGAAAAGATGAAGAACTTACCTTAAGAAGCTTAATTCTTCTCTTCTTTCCCTAGCTTTTTCGATTTTTCTTCTACTTCTCTTCTCTCTCACACATTTTCTCTCTTTTCTTCTCCTCTTTGGCTTCTAACGACACACTCCCTTCTTTTCATTAATTCAAGACCTTTTGATTAGTCATTCTCCCATTTTGCCCTTCACTTATTTGTACATTCCCATTTTACCCTTGTTTGTCTTTTGTGGCTCTACTAACTACTTAAGCTAACTTAATCTCTAACACTTCCTTCTAATTTCAATTTCTAACCCTTCCCTCAAATTTCTAATTAATGAACCAATAAAAATAATGATTAAACCAATAAACAAACATAAATAAATAAATACGTAAAGGATAAGTAAAATTTAAAACGAATCAGGATCCAACAAAAGTGCTCGATACAATCTCCTCCAACACCAAGGTAATTATAGATACACTTGCAGATAACTCCAGAAGGATCAAGGAGATGGTCTGAACACAATGACATTAGAGCTGGGATATACGTCGGATTCATTGATACGTCGGATTCATTGATATTTCGAGGCTCAAGGTGTCCAACTACCACCTCCGACACCATCCTCTCCTCCATCACCATGAGGCTTTGTTTCTAACCCTTTTCTTTTAAATTTAGTCTTTATTTTTATTTTTATTTTATTTTATGCTTCTACCTTCCATGTTTGTTTGTTTTCTTCCTTCTCACATAGAGGACAATGTGTTATTCAAGTGTAAGGAGGGTTGTGTGTTCTGCTTTAAGTGTGAATTTTGCATATGGTATGATATGTTGTTTAGGTTGCATATTGTGAATTGTGCGAATGTGTCAATGGATTAGATGGATTGAAATTTATATAATTTTGAACATAATCTCCTAGGTTGAGAAGAGTCATTAGCTCACGAAATTAGTAATCTGGATTCTTTAGCTAAATATGCAAGTTAATTAGGATTTAGTGTTAGATTATCACCCTCTAAAGTGTCACATTCATTCATAATTTTAGGTCTTTAAACTAAAGTAGCTTTGCTAGTATTTTTCATGAAAACAAGTGGCTAATGCAACAAGGTAGGCATTAAATATATAAAAAAATGTGTGTTTGTTAATTTTAAATAAATAACTATTCCGTTGGCCTTTAGGTTATGAATAAAGCCAGTAGCCAGTAAGAACGTGATGTAGTTGAGTAACCGGGTCGACACGCATCACAAATGTGTGTCTCCGTGTCAAAAGGCTATAATGACATTCCAACCAAGCAGCTTAACAAAAACATGACTTAGTCAAGTAACCGAATCGAAATTCATCACCAATGTTTGCCTCCTTATAAAAGACTAGGTCCATGTTCACAAAAAGTAAATAAAAAATTTTCTAATAAAAACCTACCAAACTTGTTAATAGCTTGACTTTTCATGAAAACGTACTTAGAAATAGTTACAGAGTTTGAATAACCAAATAATTATTAATGTGTGTGTACAATTGAAAAGGGTGAATGACTTGACATTCGGGTTTTGATTAAATATGCATATTTAGTCCAGAGTTCCTAGACATGGATTTTGTATATTAATGAATTGGAACAGCTTGAATGATTGTGTTTAAAGTTAAATTTATTTCATGAAGTTGAAGCCATTATATCATTACTGCATTATGTGCTTTGTGATTTTTATGTGTTTATTATTTTATTTGCTTAAGGACAAGCAAACATTTAAGTGTGGCGATGTTGATAAGTGTAAATTGCATCATGTTTTAGGGTATAGTTTTATATGTTTTTAGTCATTAATTCGATTATTTAGTATGTGTTTAGGTTAGAAATTGTGTTAGTTGTTAATTATTTGTGTTTTAAGTATTTTATGGGTTAGTACAAGATTTTAAGCTTAAATGTTATGTTTTTAAGGTACCTTGATGTCATTGCTAGTATTTCAAGGTCAACATCGAAGAATAGAGAAGTTTCAGAGACATTCAGGCAAAAACAAAAGCCCACAATCGTGGCATAACAGGCCACGATCGAAATAGAAGCACCATAGTTGGCCCACAATCGTGACCTACATGTCACGATTGTGATAGAATCCTAGGACATGGTCCATGATCGTGACTTGCGTAGGGCAGACTCGTTGTAACATCCTGTCCCCATAGTAAGGGTTAGGACCTGAAATTTCAGTACATGTGAGCTCAAAGAGAGATTAAGGAAATATATTTTCTTGCTCTTGCATAATGTTAGTGTATATGCACATAAATATTGAATGTTGCACATAAAAAAGTGGTACATGCATTCATTGACAACTTCCAGGTATGAATGTTTTTAAATGTGATTTTATTGAAAATAAGAAGTAGATGGAGTTGAAAGAGTGATCTTGGTATGAGTTGTGATAAGGAAAGATTTGGAAACAAAAGTGGTGGTTAATCTGGAAAATATTCACTGAGTGTGCTTCGGTCTATTAGCCATAACTTTTTCTCCAGTTATCCAAATGAGACGATTCTTTGTTTGGCTTAAACTAGAAACATATGGCTACATTTCTTATGAAGACATCAAATTTCAATTCTATCTCTAAGAGTCTCAAAATTTCATGAAGTTGAGAATTGGGTGTAGTACATTGGTAGATGAATATAAAATTTGTCTTCAGACTTCAGGAGAAATTTAGGATTGATCTAGATAGATTTGGAAAAGTTTCCTTACTAAGAGTTATAGATCTTTATTTTATCTTTCCAACGATATATAGTATGAGAATTTTGGACATGGGAGTCAAAAGTTATGGTTTGTGTAAGTGGAGATGTTTAGGAGTGTGGAGTGTATCTTCTGTGTTTTGCTGACGTGTTGTCTATGATGACATGTCATCTGTGTTTTGCTGACGTGTTGTCTGTGATGACATGTCTTCTATGTTTTACTGACGTGTCATCTGTGATGACGTGTCTTCTGTGTTTTGTTGACGTGTCGCTTGTGATGACGTGTCTTCTGTGTTTTGCTTACCTGTCGCCTGTGATGACGTATTTTTTGTGTTTTGCTGATGTTTCCCCCGTGATAATGTGTCTTCTATGTTTTGCTGACGTGTCATCTATGATGACATGTCTTCTGCTTTTTGCTTCTTCTATGTTTTGCTTCTTTTGCTTTTTTGCTTCTTCTGTTTTTTCACTTGGCATATCGTCTGTTCCTATTTTTGACCCCTTAGACGATGGAATTTATCTTCACAGTCTTCACAAAAGTTGTAGATCTTGAAGTCCTCTTTCACACCATCAAAAGAACAATCATATCCTACATCTATACTAAAAGTTATGTCAATTGTCCCATATCAGGTTCAATATGATTGAGGACAAAACCAGATTGGATTCTTTTGGCCATAACTTCTTCTCTAGACACTCAAATGACTTGATTCTTGAACCATTGGATTTGTAAGACATTACTCTACATCTCCACCAAAAATTGTAGCCATCTAAAATGAAGTGAGAAAGATTGAGTGAAAAATGTGGGACGGGTACAGTGTGTGTGTTCTTAAATATTATGAACTGGTATTATTTCACTGAACATACTTCAGTATTTTGATGATTTCTGGATCGGTAGAACTCCAAATGAGATGGTTTTGATTTGTGATAAACTAGAGACATGGAGCTACAAATGGTATGAAGAAATTGGAATCTAATTCAGTTTCTAAGATGTTTAAATTCCAGATAGAAGTTGTGCCTAATATACTGATTTGGACAAGAGCAGTGCAAAAATGTTTGAAGTGTATCTTTCGAATGACTAAACCGAATTGAATGATTAACGAGCCCTGTATCCCCCAAGCAAATAAGGGATAGTTATCAATAAGCCCTATATGCATAATATAAATGATTAAATGTATTGAATGTGAAGTGTGAAATTGAATGTGAAGTGTGAAATAATGTAAAATGTGAATTATGAGTTATATGAATGGGTGAGCCATCAATGATGGTCACTCATTGAGTTCGTAAAACTCACCCAAAATTTACAAATATTTTTCAGGATCAGAAGAATGCCCCATTAGGCTAATAGAAGTATACCTACATCATTCAAGTGAAGGATAGAGGTTGGGATCAGTTCGCGTTTGCATAGCATTTCTCTATTTTGTATTGAATTGTATATTCCGCAACTTTTGTATAAATTTGTATTCTGAAATGACTCAGGTATTTTATATTTGTGAAAGGGAACAAATGGCTATTGAAAGTTTTGTTGATGGTTTTGTGTTAATTGAAAATGTTTATGAGTGAATGTGGGCCCGATTTGAGTATCGATTTCTGCATATTATGTTTGTGGTTTCAAAAAATTTATACCGATTTCTGAATGATTGAGTGCTCTAGCACACCACCTTCGCGAGGGAATGGACTCGAATATCACCCACGATGTCGGGTTCGGGTCATTGCGGGAGTGGGGTGCTACACTATGAATGCTCATACCATAGTCTATCATCTTAGGGAGGTCTTTGATGAGCAAGCAAGGTTCGATTCGCGATTGCTATTCCACTCTAAGATGGTTGAGGGGAGATCCCCAGTGCAGTACGCATTGAAGATGAATGGCTACATCGAGCGATTGGCCTCCTTGGGTTTTCTTTTGGATCATGAATTAAGATTTGACTTAATTATGATGGGTTTAACTGATAGTTACTCACAATTTGTGCTTAACTATCGAATGAACAATGTAATATCCCATTACCTGTGGGAAAGTTAGAATAGTAAATGTGAGTGATTAACGGGAGTTAGAGATGCATTTCCTTGTTCATGCGTAATATGATATACACTTATATATGAATAGTGAATTTATCTGCACATGAAAATAATTGTACATGCATTCATGAATAATTCCGGGTATAATTGGATTGATTTGTGAATTTTTTAGAATTATGAATATTTTTACATTGGAATTTTTTCGGGTTAGTGGAATTGTGGTATTTGTGAATTTTGGTGAATTTAGGAATAAATTTTAGAAATTTTAGAAAATAGGAAAAAGGAAATCAAAAGAAGCATGGGAGATAATTGGTTTGTAAATATGAGAGTTAATGAGTTTAGTTCAAAAGGAACTTGGTTAGAGCTTAGACCATAGGAAAGTGACAAGTGTCATTTAGGCTTTTGTACTTTTGCTAGAAGTAGGTTACTATTCTCTGAGATTTGAAAGGTGAAGTGATATGTCTAAGTTCCTCCTTTATCATGATCTTCTTCAAATCTTCTTCCGATACACAGAGTTTTCCATCAAACACCTTCTAAGAGATTTATGTGCTTCTCCTTTCCTACACCAAACCCCCTTTGCTATTTGTGTTCTCTACCCTAAGAAAAGCCAGAAGCTGGTCATCGCTCTCAGTGAAGTACGAAAATTGTGTGAAGTTAAAGGTTGAAGATTTTTTAGTTTTCAGCAGGTAAGTGGTGAATAAATCCTTTAGAGTTGGAGATTTGTGAAATAAATTTGATAAGTTACTATCATTTGCATGGAAAATGTTCTCTGAGTATGCTTCAGCATTTTACCCACAACATTTTCTCTAGTTATTCAAACGAGATGATTCTTGATTTGCATTAAACTTGAGATCTATGGCTACATTTTGTATGAAGACATCGAATTTCAATTCTATCTCTAAGAATCTCAAAAGTTGTCATAAAGTTGAGAACTAGGTGCAAGATGTTGGAAGCTGATTGTAAAATTAGTGTTCTAATTTTGGGAAAAAAATCTAGATTAATTTGGATAGATTTTGGCAAGATTACTTCATGAGAGTTGTATCTCTTGAAGTCTTCTTTCCAACCATATAAAGAACACCTTAATCCAATATCTATAGGGAAAGTTATGGCAATTTTCCCAACCTTGTATCGTCTAATGACGTCACTTCGTCTAAAAAATGACGTCATATAATTTGCTCTATTTTCGACCCCTTAGATCAAAGAATTTTCCTCTACGTCTTCATGAAGTTGTAACTCTTGAAGTCTTCTTTTCAACCATATAAAGAATATCTTAATATGATATCTGTAGAGAAAGTTATGGCAATTTTCCCAACCTCGTATCGCCTGATGACGTCACTTCGTCTCAAAAATGACATCATATCGTCTGCTCTATTTTTGACCCCCCAGATGAAAGAATTTGCCTTCTATGTCTTCATGAGAGTTGTAGGTCTGGAAGTTTTCTTTCCAACCTTATAAAGAACACATTAATCCGATATCTGTAGGGAAAGTTATGGCAATTTTCCCAACCTTGTATCGTCTAATGATGTCACTTCGTCTCAAAAATGACTTCATATGGTCTACTCTATTTTTGACCCCTCAGATGAAAGAATTTGCCTTCTACTTCTCATGAGAGTTGTAGCTCTTGAAGTTGTCTTTCCAACCATATAAAGAACACCTTAATCCGATATCTGTAGGGAAAGTTATGGCAATTTTTCCAACATTGTATTGTCTGATGATGTCACTTCGTCTAAAAAATGACGTCATATTGTCTGCTCTACTTTCGACCGCCTAGATGAAAGAATTTTCCTTCGATGTCATCATGAAGTTGTAGCTCTTAAAGTCTTCTTTCAAACCATCTAAAGAACACCTCAATTAAAAATTTCTATAGAAAGTTATGGCTGTTTCCCCGAAACAGGTTCTTTTGACCATAACTTCTTCATTAGACCTCCAAATGACTTGATTCTTGAACCATTAGATTCGTAAGACTTGTCTCTACATCTCCACCAAAAATTGAAGCTATCTGAATGAAGTAAGAATGATTGAGTGGAAAAGGTGGGACGGGTACAGTGAGTGTGCTCTTAAGTAGTATGAACTGGCGTTATTCCACTGAATATACTTCGGTATTTTGATGATTTCTGGAGCTCTACTGATCCAAATGAGATGAATTTTGTTTTGTGGTAACATAGAGACATGGGACTACAAATGGTACAAAGAAATCGAAATCTAACTCAGTCTCTAAGATGTTTAAATTCTAGATGGAAATTTCCCGGGATTATCATGAACATGCATTGTACATAATTCATGCCATACTTATGCATTATTGAATAGTTATGATAGTGAAAATTGTGATATTGTGTATATTCTTTGTTATAGAGGGGCAACTGGAACGTTAACCTTTAGACGTTGCCGGATCTTCCAGGCATTAGCTTCGGGAGCAGTTTGTAAGTAACCTAGAGGGTTCCACTTAATTACTTGTTTGTCTAATACATGTTTGACATGATAAATGAATGTGAATTTGATTATGTTGTTTCCGGACAATGAAGGTCCGATGATAAATGTGATTGATTGAGAATATGATTTGTGAAGCATTTCAATACATGAATGCATGTGAGATAAAGGAAGTTGTGACAGGAGTTGCCAGTGAAAAAGAGCTTAAAGCTTAGAATGTGAAAAGAGCCTCAGGCTCAGTTGTGAATGTACTCGGTATCTACTAAGGGATACGGGACGTAATTTGACACAACTCGATATCCACTAAGGGATATGAGCTAGGAAAAAGGGCACTAGGTCACAATGAAACTAATAAATAAAAGTGCGTCTCATGTGCATTGCATTTATACTTGATATGCGTGGTTGTACATCAATGAAATAAGTTTATTTTATGAATATGCAAGGATGTGAATAAATTGTTTTATGTTTTGATGTGATGCATGAATTGAGTGAACCATCAATGATAGTTACCTCATTGAGTTCGTAAAATTCACCCAAAATTTGCCAATATTTCTTAGGATCAGAAGAATACCCTATTAGGCAAACGGGAGTATACCTACCGCGTACGAGTCAGAGATAAAGATCGGGATCAATTCACGTCTGCATTAGTGTTGTCCTATTCTTGTATAAGTTTGTATTCCGCAATTTCTGTAAAATAGTGTTTTGTATTTATAGTGGGCCCCAACTATTGAAATTCTATTGATTGTAATGTGTTGATTGAAGATGTTTATGAATGAAATTGGGCCCAATTTGGTTATGGATCTCCGTATATTATATTTGTGGTTTTAAAAAATTTTTTTACTGAGTTTTGTCTAATTGAGTGCTTTAGCATACCACCCTCGCGGGTTACGGACTCGGATATCACCTATGATATTGGATTCGGGACCTGCGAGAGTGGGGTGCTACATATCTGGATCAGTTTTTCATAGTATTTATCGATAAAATTCTGGTGTATTCCAAGAGCGAAGGGGAACATGAGGAGCATCTTATGATTGTGTTGCAGATATTTAGGGAGAGGGAACTTTATGCTAAGTTCAGCAAGTGTGAGTTTTGGCTTCACGAGGTGATATTCCTTGGACATGTGATTTCAAAAGATGGGGTACATGTTGATCCGAGGAAGGTTGAAGCAGTGGTGAATTGGCATGCACCCAAGACAGTGACAGTGGTGAGGAGCTTTTTGGGTCTGGCAGGTTATTATAGGAGATTCATTAAGGGATTCTCTATAATAGCTACTCCGATGACTAAGTTGTTGAGGAAGAATCAGAAATTTATCTAGAGTGAGGAATGTTAGAAAAGTTTTGAGGAGCTCAAGTATAGATTAACAAGTGTTCCAGTTTTGATTTTGCCTACTGGAGATAAGGATTATATAGTTTACAATGATGCTTTGAGAAAGGGTTTGGGTTATGTATTGATGCAAGGAGACAAGGTAATAGCTTATGCCTCGCAGCAGCTAAAGCCTTATGAACTGAATTACCCAACCCATGATCTGGAATTAGCAGCAATGGTTTTTGCCCTGAAGATTTGGATATAGTATTTGTATAGGGTTTAAACGAGGATTTTCACAGATCATAAAAGTCTTAAGTATTTGTTGAGTCAAATGGAACTGAATTTGCGACAAAGAAGGTAGTTGGAGCTAATTAAAGATTATGATTTGTTAATTGAGTATCATCCAGGAAAGACAAATGTAGTGGCCGATGCCTTGAGTAGGAAATCATCAATAGTCCATGTTCAGACAAGTTATCTGTCTTTATTGGAAGAGATGGCTAAGCTTAAGATAAGCTTGAAACAGGAAGAACCAGATTGTGTTATTGCAAATTTTAGAGTAAGGCCGATCCTCAGAGAGAAAGTAAAGGAGTTGCAGGTATAAGATACAGATTTGAGTTAGCTCCGAGAAGAAATTAAGAATGGCAAGAAATCTGAGGTGGTAGTGAGGGATGATGGACTCATGGTTGTAGGAAACAGACTTTGTACTCCAAATATCAAGGAAGTAAAGGATGAGATACTAGATGAGGCACACAATGCGCTTTATGCCATGCACTTAGGTAGCACCAAGATGTACAGAGATCTAGAAGAGCATTTCTAGTGGAAAGGCATAAGAAGAGATGTAGCAAAGTATACAAGTAAGTATCTAGTGTGTCAACAAGTCAAGGTTGAACACCATGCACCTTCTGGCAAGTTAAGGCCCTTGTCCATTCCTGAATGGAAATGGCAACGAGTAACCATGGATTTCCTAATGGGTTTGCCCAAGACTAGTAGGACGCATGAGGCCATATGGGTCATTATTGATCGTTTGACGAAGTCAACCCATTTTCTGGTGATTAAACAGACTGATTCTCTGCATGTGCTAGCAAAGAAATATATTGATGAGATAGTAAGATTACATGGGATTCCAGAATCCATAGTTTTCGATAGAGACCCTCGATTTACTTAGTGATTCTGGGGAAGCTTACAAGAGGCTCTGGGAACCAAGTTAAATTTTAGCACAGCTTTTCATCCCCAGACAGATGGTCAATCTGAAAGGACCATTCAGACACTTGAGGGAATGTTTAGGGCATGTGTGATAGATTTCAAAGGAGCTTGGGACGAGCATTTGCCATTGGTTGAATTTGCCTATAATAATTCGTACCATTCGAGCATTCAGATGGCTCCATATGAAGTACTGTATGGAAGGAGGTGTAGAACTCCGATATGTTGGCATGAAGAAGGAGAAAGGAAACTAATAGGACCAGAGTTATTGCAGATGACAGTGAATAAGGTCAATTTGATTAAGCAATAGCTTAAAGCAACGCATGATAGAATGAAAAGTTATACTGATGCACACCGAAAGGAGATAGAGTATGAAATCGGTGAGAAAGTCTTTCTTAAGACGTCTCCTTGGAAAAGAATCATGAGGTTTGGCAAGAAGGGCAAGTTGAGTCCGAGATATGTGGGTCCCTATGAAATTCTTGAGAGGATTGGACCGCTAGCCTATAGGTTGGCATTGCCCCCAGAATTGTCTCAGATACATGATGTCTTTCATGTCTCCATACTGAGGAGGTATAGATCGGATCCTTCTCATATCATTAAGACCACTGAGGTTCAGTTGAGAGATGACTTGAGTTATGAGGAGACTCTAGTGGAGATTTTGGACACCAAGGAGAAGGTCCTCAGGAACAAGACGGTTCAGCTAGTCAAAGTCCTATGGAGAAACCATTCGGTGGAGAGGCCACGTGGGAGCTGCTGGAGGCTATAAAAGAGAAGTATCCGCATTCTTCGATGACTCAGGTAAGAATTTCGATGACGAAATTCTTTTTAGAGGGGGAGAAATGTTGGCCCCCAAATTCTTTTCTTATTGAATAAGTATGATTTCAATTAATTTTTGAGGGTTTGATTGATTTATTATTTTTGTTGGAGCATTTATTGCTTAGATTGATGGAATTAGAAGTATTAAATGGAGAAATTAAGAGTAAGTTAGAGTATAGTATGGTGTAAGTTAAATTAAAGAGGTAAGAATATATAAGGGCAAAATGGGAAGATCGCTTAAGGATTAAAGGTATAAGGCTTACATGAAAGGGCATAATAGACATTTGATGATCATTAGGAGTGGAAATTAGAAGAAGAAAAATAAAAAGAAGAGGGAAAGAAGAGAGTGTCGTGGAAGAGAGGAAGAAAA
>JANKOE010382821.1:0-11707 GCA_026284465.1 Erythroxylum citrifolium | reverse complement strand
ATTTAGTATTGGATGATGAATTGAATTGTGAGTTGACATTGTTGTTAAAAGTGTTAAATTGTTATTGCAAATGTATGCATATATATGTGGTATGCACTTGTAATTGCATGATTGTATTGCTCGAAGCCATTGGCTATAAATGGTTTAGCCACTGAGCTGTCAAGCTCAACCCATTTTCCTCCTCCTCAGGTGAAGATCGTGAAGACCGGTAAATCCTTGCGGGCATTTGGACGAATCCGAAAGGGATTTATCTTTTGCATTAGAAAGCTAGTTAAATTTTTTAGGGCTTTAGAGAGCCTATTGAGCATTGAGCACTTTGTGTATTTTGTAACTCATGACAATGTCAATATGTACCTTAAAGCTTTGAATTCAATGTTGTATGAATTACCTTTGAGATGAATTTGAAGGATGAACTTGAAAGTCCCCTTTTGTGCATAAATTATACATTTGCAAAGTTTATCGAATTGAATAGTATTGAGATTTGCTTGTGGTTGTTGATGCTGGAAATTTAAGATTGAAAGTGATTATAAGTGTTTTTGATGTTTTGTGAAACTTGGAAGTTTTGGAAAATGCTTGGGCAAAAGCTGGAATTTCTTTGTCTAGCTGGTGTCCATTAAACGGACACGCCTGTTCGTTTAATGGATACTCTCGGGTGGATTTGGACGCCTTCGTCCAGTCCATGTGTGTCCGTTTAACGGATTGTCTCGGGAGAAAATGGCACTTAGTCGAAGGTGTGTCCATTTAACGGACACTCTCGGATTGTTTTGATCCCTTGTCCAGCCCATGTCCATTTAACGGACATCAGTGTCCGTTTAACGGACAGTCTCGGGTGAATTGGGAATTTTTGCCATCTCATGTCCGTTTAACGGACATGAGTGTCCTTTTAACGGATATGCTTGGGCCAGCCTTGGTATTTAATGTTTTTGTCCACTTTCGAATCCGAATTTTGTTTTGTGGCCTTCTAGGGAGTTGTAGACTTTAATGTCCTCTTTCTAATGGATTGAAAATGAAAAACCAAATTAATTGATGTAAGAAAAGTTTGGCTTCTGCGCCAAGTATTGCTCGAATTGGTTTAAGGCTTTTGTCCAAATAGGTTTTACTTCGAGGGTTCGTTGAGGTAACTCTATTGTGGCCGCCTGCCAGCGTTTTTCGTTTTCCATTTCGGATCGTTGAGTTCCGTGAATGTGGTTCGACATCAAGATTGGGCTTCAGGAATAGGACGCAACATCTTTTGGTATCAGATCCCTAGGTTTAGAGTCCTAGGCATAGAAGTTGTTGTGCTTTGCATTGTTTGGTTATGTGTTTAATGGTTTGCATTTTGACTTGATTAATTGCATTAGGTGACGAGTATATCATGCGTACATATAGATTGTGAGCCAATCGTTAGTATATCTTTATTGAAGGAGTGATGCCACCTCGTAGAAGGACACGGGGGATTTTGCAAGGTTTGGTCTCACCTGACCCTCTATTGAGAGAAGAGGGCACAGATGAGTCAGTAGCCCCAGGGAATGCTGAGGCTTCTGTTGGGTAAAGTAGTGAGCCCATCCAATCTCAGACTCAGGAGTCGCCTGTTCCGCAGGAGCAAGCGCCTACTCTGGATCCGAGGTTGTTTCAGGCCTTTACTCAGGCATTTGTTCAGGCTATGGGGCAGATGCCGCAATCTTCTGCTTTGGTCCCAGCGAAAAAGGGAAAGCAGTTTGATAAGCTGAGGAAGTTTGGAGCTGTTGACTTCTATGGGACTTCTGATCCCGAGGAAGCTGAGAATTGGCTGAGAAAGACGGAAAGAATTCTGGATCAGATGGACTGCTCTGATGAGGATAGAGTAGAGTATGCTGTGAGCTTGTTGCAAGGGGATGCCTTGCATTGGTGGGAAAGTGTTCCGGGGAATCAGCTGAAGCCGCCAGTTTTAGCGTGGGAAGATTTCCTTGTGGTTTATAAGAAGAAATATCTATCTGAGGTGTACATTCAGCAAAAGCAGAGAGAGTTTCTAATCCTCAATCAGAGAGAGCTGACTGTAAGCGAGTATGAGCGCCGATTCACGCAGTTGTCCCGTATGCAGCAGAATTGGGTTTGAGTGAGGCCGCTAAGTGCCGATGGTTTGAATCAGGGCTGCATCTGGCCATTAGAGAGAAGGTTGTGGTGCAGAATTTCTGTGACTTCCAGCAGCTAGTGGAAGCAGCGCTGAGAGTACAAAGCATAGAGAATATCAAGAGTGTTGTTAGCAAGAAGAGGAAGGGCAGAGAACAGTCGAAGAGGGGAGGCGGTGCTCCTATGTCGGAGAGGAGTGCCCGGACTTTCCCTGTTCAGTCATAGGAAAAGAGTAGTGGAGCGAGCAGGCCCCATCAGATGAGGACTGTCTCGCATCAAGCCTCAACGGCTGGAGGCAACAGAAGGAGAGATGGAGATAAGCCACCTGTTCCTAAGTGCGAGCATTGTGGGATATTCCACAAGGGTGAATGTTATCGGCTGTCTGGAGCATGTTTCAATTGTGGGGAGATGGGACACATGGTTAGAGAGTGTCCACAGCCTCCGAGACGAGAGAGAAGTCAGATGCAAGCTCCCAAGAGGATTGAGACTTTGGGTCAGAGATCGGTGTCAGATGTGGGCAGTAGGAGCTCAGAGGCAGTCAGGAAGGTGAATCCTCTAGGGAGACACAGGCGTCTAGCGCCGGCGAGGGTTTTTGCTATGTCTCAGGAGGATGCAGAGGCAGCCCCAGAAGTGGTAACTGGTATGCTTAAATTGTTTGATGAAATTGTTATTGCTTTGATTGATCCGGGTTCTACTCATTCGTTTGTGTCAATGAGTATAACTATTTGTGATAGAGAGTTGAACCCATTGGATGCTCCTTTGTTGGTGAGTACTCCTATCGGTCAATGTGTTGTAATTAGTCAGATCTTTAGGGATTGTGAGATCTATGTTGGAGAAGATCAGTTAGTGGCGGATCTAATGTCATTGAAGATGAACGGCTTGGATGTAATTTTGGGCATGGGCACCCTAGAGAAATATAATGCCAATTTGAATTGCAGACAAAAGATTGTGGAATTTGATCTTGGAAATGGTAGAAAAGTAATCTTTGAGGGGGTTAGGAAAGCGAGCCCTATGAGAATGGTTTCAGCTTTGGCAGCAAAAAAGTTGATGCATAAAGGATGTTAAGCAATCTTGGCCTGCGTGTTAGACACAAAGGCAGTTGGAGGAAAGTTAGAAGAAATTTCTGTGGTCATAGAATTCCCGGATGTCTTTCTCGAGGAATTGCCAGGACTACCTCCTCCGAGGGAAATTGAATTCCCCATTGAGCTTCTTCTAGGCACAAGGCCAATCTCAATTCTGCCTTACAGGATGGCTCCGGCAGAATTGAAGGAGCTTAAGGAGTAGTTGAAGAAGTTGTTGGAGAAGGGTTTTGTTAGGCCGAGCTCATCACCTTGGAGAGCTCCGGTCTTGTTTGTAAAGAAGAAGGACGGATCGTTAAGAATGTGTGTGGACTATCGGAAGCTTAATCAAGTGACGATTAAGAATAGATACCCGCTCCCGAGAATAGATGATTTGTTTGATCAGTTGCAAGGAGCGAGGGTATTCTCTAAGATAGATTTGAGATCGGGTTATCACCAATTGAGAATAAAGGAATTGGATGTATTGAAGACTGCTTTTATAACTCGGTATGGCCACTTTGAGTTTCTGGTTATGCCTTTCGGATTGACGAATGCGCCTGCAGCTTTTATGGATTTGATGAATCGGGTCTTTAAGTCTTTCTTAGATCGATTTATCATTGTTTTCATAGATGATATATTAGTTTATTCGAGAAGTGATAAAGAGTATGAGGAACATTTGAGGATGGCTTTGGAGACCTTGAGGAAGAATGAGTTGTATGCCAAATTCAACAAGTGTGAGTTTTGGCTGAGAGAAGTAGCTTTTCTCAGACATGTGATTTCAGAGCATGGAGTGCATGTAGATCCGAGAAAAATAGAAGCTGTTGTGAAATGGGAAGCACCTAAGAATATAGCAGAGTTGAGGAGTTTCTTAGGTTTAGCTGGTTATTACAGGAGGTTCGTGGAGGGCTTTTTGATCATAGCAGCTCCACTTACCAAATTGACGAGAAAGAGTCAGAAGTTTGAATGGATAGATGATTGTCAGAAGAGCTTTGAAGAGCTTAAGCAGCGATTGACAAGTGCGCCGATTTTGACATTGCCGGAGGGTAGTGATGAATATACAGTATATAGTGATGCCTCGAGGAAGGGCTTAGGCTGTGTATTAATGCAAGATGATAAGGTAATTGCTTATGCTTCGAGACAGTTGAAACTGCATGAGATGAATTACCCGACGCATGATTTGGAGTTAGCTACTATAGTGTTTGCATTGAAAATTTGGAGACACTATCTGTGTGGAGTCACCACTAAGGTGTTCACAGATCACAAGAGTTTGAAGTATTTGATGAGTCAGAGAGAACTGAATCTGAGACAGAGGAGATGGTTAGAACTATTGAAGGATTATGATTTGATGATTGACTATCATCCGAGGAAAGCAAATGTGGTAGCAGATGCTTTGAGTAGGAAATCGACCTTGGCCCATGTAAAGGCGGTATATTTTCCTTTGTTGGAGGAATTAGCCAAGTTCAGAGTGAGTTTGATTCAAGCAGGATCGAATTGTTTGTTGGCTAACTTTAGAGTTAGGCCAGTTTTGGGTGAAAAGGTTAAGCTGTTGCAAGAGCAGGATGAGTATTTGAGTAAGCTTAGAGAAGGAATTCAAAATGGTAAGCTTTCTGAAGTAGAGATAAAAGAAGATGAGTTGATGATGATAGGCAATAGATTGTGTATTCCTGATGTGCAAGAATTGAAGAATGAGATTTTGGATGAGGCACATAATGCGCCCTATGCAATGCACCCAGGAAGCACCAGAATGTATAGAGATCTGAAGGAGCATTTCTGGTGGAAGGGAATGAAGAAAGAGGTTGTAGATTATGCTAAGAGATGTTTAGTGTGTCAGCAAGTTAAAGCTGAGCACCAAGAACCTTCCTGTAAGCTCCAACCGTTGTCGATTCCAGAATGGAAATGGGAGAAGATTTCAATGGATTTCCTGATGGGATTGCCAAGAACCAGTAGGAAGCATGATGCGATTTGGGTGATTGTAGATAAGCTAACCAAGTCTGCTCATTTCTTGTCAATTAGACAGACATATTCTTTGAATGTTCTGGCCAAGAAATATATGGATGAGATAATTAGATTGCATGGGATTCCGAGTTCGATAGTTTCAGATAGGGATCCGAGGTTTACCTCGAGATTTTGGAAAAGTTTGCAGGAGGCTTTGGGGTCTAAGTTGCATTTTAGTACAGCTTTCCATCCGCAGACCGATGGGCAGTCTGAGAGGACGATTCAGACTTTGGAGTCAATGCTAAGAGCATGTGTTATGGATTTTAAGGGCTCATGGGATGATCATTTGCCTTTAATAGAATTTGCTTATAATAATTCCTATCATTCGGGAATTCAGATGGCTCCGTATGAAGCTCTGTATGGTAGGAAATGTAGAACTCCTATTTGTTGGGATGAGGAAGGTGAAAGGAAGCTGGTAGGACCTGAGTTGGTCCAGGTTACCGTTGACAAGATTAAGTTAGTGAAACAGCGATTGAAAGCGGCTCAAGATCGAATGAAAAGTTAAGAAGATGCGCATAGAAAAGAGATGGAATTCGAAGTGGGAGACAAAGTGTTTCTTAGAGCTTCTCCGTGGAAAGGAGTTTTGAGGTTCGGTAAGAAAGGCAAGCTGAGTCCGAGATATATAGGTCCGTATGAGATCCTTGAAAGGATTGGGCCTTTGGCTTACAAGCTAGCTTTGCCATCGGAGTTGTCTAAGATTCACAATGCTTTTTATGTGTCAATGATGAGGAGATATCGGTCAGATCCTTCGCATATAGTTCAGCCTTCGAAAATTCAGTTAAGGGAAGATTTGTCTTATGAAGAGCAGCCAGTGAAGATCTTAGATTCAAAGGAGAAAGCTTTGAGAAATAAAGTTGTGAAGTTAGTTAAAGTCTTATGGAGGAACCATTCGACTGAGGAGGCTACGTGGGAGCCTTTGGAAGCAATGAGAGAAAAGTATCTGCATCTCTTCGATAGCTCAGGTAAGAATTTCGAGGACGAAATTCTTTTAGGGGAGGAGAGTTGTTAGACCTTGTCCTAATTGCTTAAATTGTTTAATTGATTATTGTGTTTGAATTGTTTAATTGGTTTATTATGTTTGATTGATGGCTTAAAATTTTTAGAATTTGTTTTGATTAGAAATTGAAAGAAGGAATTGGATTTTGTTGGGATAAATTAGAATTTGAAATGTTTGGTAGGCTTGTATTAAATGAATTAAGAGTTAGTAGTAGTAGTAAATGTTTTGTATTAAATGAAGGAAGTGTTAGGTTAAGTTAGAATAGAACTAAATGGCTAAGGATTAGTTGGTGTGGTTGCAAAGCAACCAAGGGCATAGTTGGAAGAGTCTAGTTAATGAAGGGCATAAATGGAAAACCAAGAGAAGAATAAAAGACAAAAGAATAAGAGAGGAAGTAGAGAAGTGTCGTGGACTTGGAGAAGAGAAGGAGAGTGCGTGGAGGAGAAGAAGAGAAGAAGAAAAGAAGAGAAGGAAAGAAGAAAATCCAAAGAAAGAAGGTGGAAATTCGTGAAAGAGGAGAAGATTAGAGGGTTTCTAAGGTAAGTTAGCTTCCTTTCATGCTTTGGTAAGGATTGTGTGTGTGGTTTGAAGATAGAAAAGTCTAGTGAGAGAAAGTGGTAATGAAGAAGAAGATGAATAGTGATTTGATAGGGCTTTTGGGTTTTCTTCTCCAAGGTTGAGTTTCCTAACTTAGATGAACCATGAAAGAGTTAGATTGAAGCTTGATTGAAGTTGTGCTAATTTTAGGGTTTTTAAGGGGAAATTGAAGAGTGATTGATAAAAGTTGGCTTTGTTTAGGAATCCAAGGGGCTATCCAAAGGCAAGAAGAAGAAAGCCACTAGGCTTGTGGATTTTCGACTATAAGGTGGGTAAATCCTTTATAGCTCTTGGTGCAAATGGGTGAAATGTTGTATGTGTCTTATGTGTTTAATGATTGATTTAGAATGATGATTATATTGATATGATGTTTGTCAAGTTAATGAAATAAATGCAATCGTGAATGTGCCATGTTATGCATTGATATGCTTGACACATTGATAAGTGTATGCCATTGGGTTGGAACCATGGCATTTTGATATATGAATGATTGAACATGTTATGTGCTTTGTTTGGGTAAGAGGGAACCATTTTGTAATCGAAATGTCTTCTCCCGGCAGCCCGCTTGTGGCCCACGAGAATCCGAAATGGACTCGTTTTGTTCACGGTGATAACTTCGGTTTCATCGTTTTGTTCACGGAACCCTCAAGCCATTGAATTGTGCATTGCATTTGATGATCAATATGTGTCTTGGTGCATTTGATATGTGATAATGGTTTTAAATTGAAATATGTTGATTGATATGAGAAGGTTGAATTGTCATTGTTATATTTGTACCTATGCATGCTTGTCTATGTATTTGGTTTACTGTGTGGCTCGAAGCCATTGGCTATAAGTGGTTTAGCCACTGAGCTGTCAAGCTCAACCCGTTTTCCTCCTCCTCAGGTGAAGATCGTGAAGACCGGTAAACCCTTGCAGGCATATGGATGAATTCGAGAGGGATTTAGCTTTTGCATTAGAATGCTAGTTGAATTTTTGAGAGCTTTAGAGAGCATATTGAGCATTGAGCATTTTGTGTATTTTGTAACTCAGGTCAATGACAATATGTACCTTAAAGCTTTGATATTTAATATTGCACGAACTATTCTGGAATGAACTTGAAAGTCCCCTTTTGTGTATAAATTATACTTTTGCAAGGTTGATTGGATTGAATAGTATTGAGATTTTGCTTGTGGTGGTTGATGCTAGAACTTTAAGATTGAAAGTGATTAGAAATGTTTTAATGTTTTGTGTAAAGCTTGGAGGCTCTTTGGGAAATTTCTTGGGCAAAGCTGGAAATCTCTTGTCCAGCTGGTGTCCATTAAACGGACATTCCTGTCCATTTAACGGACACATTCGGGTGGATTTTGGTCACCTCATCCAGTGCCTGTCCATTAGACGGACATTTGTGTCCGTTTAACGGACACATTCGGGTAAGTTTGGCCTTTGGGTTCAGCGTCTGTCCCTTTTGTCCAGTATGTGTCCGTTAGGCGGACATTAGTGTCCGTTTAACGGACACATTCAGGTGAAATTGGGGATTTTTGCCCAAAGCGTGTCCGTTTAGCGGACAGTGGTGTCTGTTTAACGGACATGTCCTGGTAAATCTTAGTATTTAATGTTTTTGACCGTTTTTAAATCCGAATTTTGTTTTGTGGCCTTCTTAAGGGTCGTAGACCTTAACGTCCCCTTTCTAATGGGTTAAAAATGAAAACCAAAACCAAATCAATTGATGTTAGAAAGGTTTTGGCTTCCGCGCCCGGTATTTCTCGAATTGGTTTAATGCTTCTTTCAGTATAGGTTTTGCTTTGAGGGTTCGTTGAGGTAACCATATTGTGCAGCCCGCTAGTGTCTCTCGTTTTGTATTTCAGATCGTTGAATTCCGTGAATGTGGTTCGACATCCAGGTCGGGCTTCAGGAATGGAACCCAACAGAAACTCCTAAGTCGAGGACACAAATATGTAGGGGTATTGATGTCTCATAGTATCCTTAAGCTCCCATGTCATCTCCTTGGCCTTATCGCTCTTCCAAAGAACCTTAACCATGGGTACCTCCTTGCTGCATAATTTCTTTATCTGACGATGCAAAATCTGTACTAGTTTCACCTCAAAACTCAAGTCTTGTCTCAGCTCTACTGGAGGTGTTTCCAAAACATGAGATGGATCCGATAAGTACTTTTTAAGCATCGAGACATGGAACACATTATGGATCCTATCCAAGTCTAGTGGCAATTCCAATCGATGCACCACAGTCCCAACATGCTCCAGGATACAAAAAAGGTTCAATATACCGAGGGTTTAGCTTCCCTTGACTCTGAAATCTAATGATACCTTTCCATGGTGATATTCGCAGAACTCTTTTGACGATCCTGGGAAACTTTCATCTTCTCTCGAATGACTTTAATCTTCTGAGTGGTGACTTTTATCAATTTGGCTCCTTCGATTTCGGCTGTACCAACCTCATCCCAATATAAAGGTGTCCTACATTTCCTCCCATAAAGTGCTTCATATGGTGGCATACCGATACTTTTCTGATAACTATTGTTATAAGCAAACTCTATCAAAGGCAAGTGCCAGTCCCAACCTTTTTGGAATTCCATCACACATGCTCTCACCATGTCCTCTAGTGTCTGAATGTTCCTCTCTGATTGACTATCGGTCTTGGGTAGAAAGCAGTACTAAACTTCAGTTTAGTCCCTAAGGATTTCTAAAATTTTGGTCAAAATCGTGAGGTAAATCTCAAATCCTTATCTGACATTATAGAAACTGGCACCCCGTGTAGGTTCACAATCTTGTCGATATACAGCTTTGCCAATTTCTCCAATGAATAATTGTGTGGATAGGAAGAAATCGTGCAAACTTCTTCAATCTATCCACTATAACCCAAATAACATCGTGACCCTTCGATGTACTAGATAATCCAACTAAAAAAATCCATTATCACCTGCTTCCACTTCCATTCCGAAATAGGTAAAGACTATAATATACCTGTTTGTTTTTGAGGCTTTGCCTTAATCTATTGACTAGGAAGGCATCTGGCCACAAATTCCACTATCTCTCCCTTCATCCCTCACCACTAATAACTCTCTTTAGGAGTTCGATATATGTTGGTACTAGCAGGATGCATAACATAAGCTAAACTGTGAGCTTCCTCCAAGATAGTTCGTCTGAGGCCCTAATCATTTGACACACAGACTCTGCCTCTAAAAACTAATAACCTGTCTTCTCTTAGTCTGAACCCCTCACTCTCTTCGGATAACAGTTTCTCCTAAATAAATCTTAACTCGGGATCGTCAACCTGTGATCTCCTAATCTCATCAAATAATGTCGGTCGAACTTCAAACCATGCTAGTAGTGTTCCATTGTCCTCTGCCACTGGGAGTCCAACCCTAAGGCTTCACACACTCATCAATTGTGTTATGTGAGGATCTTGCTTATCAGTTAGTACCAACCAGGACTCACGACTTAATGCATCAGCTACCATATTGGCTTTTCCTGGATGATAGTTGATTATTAAGTCATAATCCTAAATCAATTCCAATGATCTCCTTTGTCATAGATTTAACTCTTTCTGTGTCATCAGGTACTTTAGACTCTTATGTTCGATTTATATATGACAAGTATCCCTATAAAAATAAAATCTCTGAATCTTGAGTGTAAATACTACCGTTGCAAACTCCAAATCATGTATAGGATAATTTAGCTCACGCTTCTTCAGCTATCTAGGCGTATATATGATTACTTTACTAGCCTACATAAGTACATAGACAAGTCTCTAGTGAGTGGCTTCACTGTATACCTCATACCCTACTCCTTGGGTAGGTAGGGCAAACACTGGTGTAGAAGTCGATTGCCTCTTCAGCTCTTGAAAACTCGCCTTGCATTTGTCATCCTACTGAAATTTTATCCCCTTCTGGGTAAGCCTACTGAGAAACCTTCAACAAATCTCCGATAATAACCAGCTAATTCTAGAAAGCTGCAAACTTCTGTCACATTCTTGGGTTGTTCCTATTCAAGTATAGCTTCCACTTTCTTTGAATCTACAAAAATACCTTCCCCTAATACAACATGCCCAAGAAATCCTATCTCCCTCAGCCAAAATTCACACTTTGAGAACTTTATAGCACAATCCGTAGGTGTTTAGCATGCTCCTCTTCATTCTTAGAGTAAATCAGAAAATCATCAATGAAGACTATGATAAGCTAATCCAAATAAGGAGGGAACACCCTATTCATGAAATCAATAAATACTGCAGGTGCATTTATCAATCCAAATGGCATTACCAAAAATTCATAGTGTCCATACCTCGTCCGGAAAATAGTTGTGCACATCATTCTCATCAATCTTTAATTGACAGTACCCAGACCTCATATTTATTTTTGAGAATACTGTAGCTCCTCTTAACTAATCAAATAATTCATCGACCTTGGGAATTGAATATTTATTCTTGATGGTAACCCTATTTAACTGTCGTTAATCAACACATAAGAAGAGGGTCCTATCTTCTTTTTTTTTTAACAAACAATACTAGTGCTTCCTATGGTGAATGACTTGGTCTGATGAAGCCTTATCCAACAACTCTTGTAATTTAATCTTCAACTATTTCAATTCTATTGGTGTCATGCGATATAGTGGTATAGATATTGGTGTCCTTCCCAGGACTAAGTCAATAGTGAAATCAAATTCTCGATCAAATGGCAATCCAGTTCACTCCTTTGGAAAAACATCTGGGAACTTGCACACAACAGGGACATCACTTAGTTCAACCCTATGTGCTAAAGTGTTGATTGAGCCAAGTTTATACTATAAATTGGCCTTGTTTTATTAATTGTTTATGCACTTGTTGACTCCTAATTAATGATTTTTGTGCTTAATTTGGTTCCTCATATCGCGATTTCATAATTTGCAAATTGCCAGTACTTTGTCATCATTTGATATCAATTCTGCATAACTTTTATGAGGACAATTGATACTGCAAGTGTTTTATTTTGTAGGAC
>JANKOE010382802.1:0-11708 GCA_026284465.1 Erythroxylum citrifolium | reverse complement strand
ACTTTCTAAATTCTTCAAATTTTCACATTTTTTTCTTTTTAATTCTTGCTATTTAACTTCATTTCAATCAACTCATCACTTTCTTCTCATAATCCTAAATTCATAATTTGTCTCACCAATTTCTTTCTCATTTAATTTCATTTTAATATTTCTAATTTTCATCAAAAGTTCGGGGTCCAACATGCCAACTGTTGTTCTCAAATCTTATAGATGAAGCATCAACTACAAGATTTTTCTATAAACTTCTCATATTTCTATATTATGTGATAATACAAGTGTTATAAATCTTTCTAAAAACCCTGTGCATCATTATAGGATTAAGCGTATAGAAATCAAACATCATTTTCTTAGAGATCATATTTTAGAAGGAACCATTGATCTTTTGCATGTTTGTACTAAAAATCAAGTTGCTGACATTTTCCCTAAGCCACTCTCTGAAGATAGATTTTGGTGTTAAGAAAAGATCTTGGAATGTACAAAGTCTCTGATGTTATTTCTGCATGAATATTCTTGACTACTTGTCTTTGCATTTCGTTTAACAGGATTGTTCTATTCTAATCCCTTATAAACTTTCTCTTAGTATAGTATGCCCCTTTTAGTTTAGAAGGCCCCTTAGTTGTTAAAAGGCTCCTCTTAGTGTAAAAGAGCAAGATTACAAGTGTCCTAAAAAAATAGGGAGTCATTAATGGCGATGTCTCACAACTTTTTTCAAAAATGCGGATGCAGGCTGACAAATCTAAGTATGCGTTTGTCAGAAGATACATACCTTATTACACTTCCTCTTCTATTCTATACATCTACTCATCTTCTTACTTAGTATACCCTAAGCAAACTTCCTTCGTTTTCTCATCTCTGTCATTCTCATTCTCTCTACGCCCTAATTCTTTACTTTACCTCTTATTTTCTCTCTCAAACTTCACAAAGCTTACCTACAATGGCAAGAACAAAATCAAAAAGACAAAATAAATTTTTGGGCTCAACTTCTAGCTATGACGAAACACCTCATCATGTACAAACCTTTACTTCTGATTGTTCATCTTTGTCTCCCATTATAGGTTCTCTGGACACTACTACCGAACTTGTTTTTGTCTCCTCAAACAATCGAAAAAGAATATGCTTATGATTAAAAAGAAGAAGAAGAAGAAAGAGGAAAAGAAAAGAAAGAAGAAAATGAAGAAGAAGAAGAAAAAGAGACTTTCAATAAGGGCGAGTTATTAAAAAATGTGAGATTCCATTTACTTGTTCTCTCCTTACCCACTTCTACTACCAAAACCTCTGAAATTTCTAAACTTGGTCCCGATAAGAAGAAAGTGCCTGAAGAGCACTAGGTAATAAATAATGATGGTTCCAATAAAGAAACTTTCAGGTTGGAAAGAAGACCACGAACCAAAGGAATTGTTATAATACAAGCTCCACAAAAAGAAATTGCTGAAGTAGAAAAAACAGAAAAAGATGAGTCAAGAAAAAGAAAAAACTAAGAGAAAAAAAGGCAAAGAGCCTATGATTGAAGAAAACATTGAGGAAGTCATTGTCAGGGATGAGCTATTTATAGAACAAGACCTGTTTGAAGAAATCCCTAAAGCAAAATGGTCCAAGAAACTAATGGTCCACAAGAAGGGAAAATTGTCACCACAAATAAAATCTTTTCAATTAATGGAAACTGAAGCCCGCTATGAAATGCGGTACAAGAAGAGAAAAGTGGTTGTTAGACGCATTGTGCCTACTCACTTGTTCGATGATATTACTATTCCTCTCTCTAATTTCTTTGTTGCTATTGGGTGGGAGAACTTTTTAAATTTTGATGAGATAGTGTGTGATGAATTAGTCAGATGTTTTTACACACACATATGAAAAGAATTTGATCAAAAGATAACCATCATATATTGGGTGTGAGAATGTGAGATCTTGATAATAGAGAATGTATTGGGGAACATTTTGAACATAACTCCCATAGGTAGGACTGACCTTCCTTGCCATAAGTGGGACATTGCTAATCTTGATTTAGGAAAGGTTGTGGACTTCATATGTCTGTATACTAAGAATGCCCATGAAGGGAGACCCATGTGTGGAAATCTAGACCTACTACGCAGATGTCTTGCATCAATATCAGGAACTTAAATTTTTCCAAAAAGTAGCTCAATAGAAAGATGTAGTCCCCTAGATACCTATGCGGTATACAATCTACTAAAGGGAAACAAAATGAATCTCCCAACAATGATTCTAAAGTTTATGGTAGGAAAGGAAAGCCACAAGAACACTACTAGAGGTCTGCCTTATAGAATGTTGTTAACCAAGACCTTTGCATATTTTGGCGTTCCTTTTGACAATCTGATGTGATATGAGCCTGGCAAGCTTCATTTCTCTATCCCCTCCCAATTTGGGTACAAGCTAAAAGAACATATTTGGGTGGAGAAGAAAATAGAAAGAGTAGCAGATTTCTTAGGTCTTGCCTCAAAGCAAAGGTTTGAAAGGAAACTAGAAATCATAGGTCCTACTCCAAAGCAACAAGCTCCTATCCCTCCTAACGACATAAACAGTATGGATATTTTACAATTACTAAGGGACATTCGCGCAAATCTGGATCAAATACGCAAACAAATAGACGACCTTCAAAACCAAGTCCTAGATTTGCAAATTCTCCTTAGGAAATCTCCTCACTAACTGTATCAATTTTTTTCATTTTTTTTCTAACTTTCTCCATGTACTCCTTTATTCTTTTTTATAATGACGAAGGAGAAGAGTTTATATGATATATTTTTGCATATATGATGATATATTTCTAAATGCATATTTCTCAATGTTGCTCGAATATATATATGATTGATTATGTTGTTGAAATTATGAAACTTTGTTATATATAAACGATAGGTTTCTTTCTTAACAGATATGCTCCTGCTAATTATGACTGAACATATAAAAGTCACAAGTATCGTTCAAATCGTTTATTATCTCTTTGAATTTTGAAAAATAGATTTATTATTTCTTATCATCATCACAAAGGGAGAGATTGTTAGCTCGAGGTTTATATTTAACGATTTTGATGATAACTATATAATATTTTAAAATTCAAATTGGATTTATTTCCTTGTAAAATTAACGGTCTAATTCTCAAAAAGAAAATAAAATAAAATAAATGCTTTCTTTCTTATAGAAACCTTCTTTATAAACTTACCTTATTAGAAATGGTTTATCTGAAAGGATCCGACTAATTATAAAGCTCATATATTAGTTTCATGATTATTGGAAATTTTTTTGCAAAGATGACATCAAAATTATTCAAGGTTAAATCCATCTAATTGACTAACGATGCAAATGAAGTAACAACTAGTTAAAGAAATTAACTATTTAAGGAAGAGCAACAATACTTATGAAGAATAACTAACATATTCAGACTGTCAAAACATTTTGAGCAGCATCTATACTCTTGAGAATCATGTCATTACTTAGAAAGTGAAATCACTTTATTAAGAGAGAAATCATTATTTTGTTTTTGTGTGAGCTTTTTAGAAGCTTTTTATACACTTCGAGTATGAAAGGTTGAAGAACTTTGAAAATTATGTACTTGTGAGATTACAGAGGCTCGTCAAATTTAATATTCAATTTTTATAGTGAAAAACTCAAGTTAGATACTTGAGGACTGGATGGAGACTTGTGTTGTAAGACGAACTAGTATAAATCGATTGTATTTTTCTTCTCTCTTTCTTTAACTTTTAAATTTTCGCATTATATTGTGTGTGTGTGTGTTGTTTTTAACAAGAGGCTCCTTCACTTTTATAAAAGGCTCCTTCAATTTTCAACTTGCAAGATGTTCCTTTAAGTTTTAACAAGTGCTTTATGTTTTTAAATTTTTTTAACATAATTTATCATTCAGTAGGCTCATTTCGTTTAAGCAGGGTCCTATTGCTTAATAAGCTCCTGTGGTTTAGAAAGACTTTATTATCTAACAGACTCCTACCTTTTTTTAAAACTAGGATCTGTTTATTATACGAATTGAAGAACTAACAAAAAATATTTATACACATAATGCATCCCCCTCTTATGTGTATTTGCTTTTATCAAAACTAACACCAATTTTTAGCAGCATTTGGTCGGTTCATTATAAGGGGCGCTTGGTTCACAAAAGGTAATAGGAATGGGAATGGGAATGAGAATGAATATAGGGAGGGATGGAAATGGATATAATCATTATAATTATGATGGTTGGTTAAGATGGAGGAATTATTACCATTGCCTTTTATGATGGTTGGTTTGTTAAAAATCTTAAAAAATAAAATTTTGTTTTATATCAAATTTTTAATATAATTTAATTAATTATATTTTATGCACCCTATTTATAACGACAGAATGTTCAAAATCAAGTATATTGTAGTATTTTTCCCACAATTTCAAATTTTGAAGATTTTTTAAAAAATTATATTTGTATTTATTACCCTTAAATTAGTATTATTTGGTAAGTTTGTAATTTATTATGATTGTTTAAATTACTATGAGAAACTGTAAATTTAATAATAATAAGTCCATTCACCCTCAACGAATGGTCCAATTAAAGGCATGCATAAAGCCTTTGTACTAGGGGAATAACTCAATGATTCTCATTCATCTGAATTAGCAGGAGAATGGAGGATTGCCAAGAATTGGGTAACGAAAATGTTACCCCTTTAATGATAGTTTGATATCAAACGCAAGTTTTCATTCCATTCTCATACATTTTTCTTCATTACCCCAAAACAAGCATACTCTTAGTCAATTATCAGTTAATAAATTGTCTAAGAAATTAAGAATGCAGAACCTTCAGTTGGAATATTCATTGTAATTATTCTTTATAGCATAACTTCAAGAATATCCAAATGATTGTCATAAAATTAAAAAACTGTTGGAGGTCCTGCTCATCTTTGGATAAGCACGGACATCAACATCCCTTATGCACAACAAATGCCAAGTGGGTTCATTTCTTTTCCCAGTTGGCAATTGTTTAATGACCTTACCCTGTTTATAACTGGTGCCACCGTCACCACCATGGGATTAAGATAAGCTAAACAAGTTTCTAGTACTAGTTAATTCACCATGAATAGTAAAGTTCGGCGTATTATTTGAAGTAAAAGAACATTAGCAACCATTATAATATTCTGAGCATATCCGAGCCAGACCCACAGCTAAACATCAACTGGCTGCTGTGACATGGAAAGAGCCGTCACAGAGATAGAATAACATTCCTTGCAAGTTGCAAGTCATGATCCCACTTAAAGAAATCAAACTTACCATATATTTGTGAGCAGCTTCAAGTAGCTAACCAGTTGTGAAACAATTAACTTTTTGTTTCCAAGGAAAAAAAAAACATAATGGTACAGGCCACGGACCGGAAACCTTTTACGTGCAGCAACTCCGTTGAATCTGTCGGATTTTTGGAAGACACCGCGAATTTCGCCAACATTTTCTTTGGCTATTTAGATCAAGAGCGACCGGTGTCACCTAAGGGCTGCGAATCCGATGATTACAACGATGATGAGGACGATAGGACTTCATGCAAAGCAGAAGAGAGCAAAAAATTTTGGGAAACACAAAACCAACTACTGCAGGTATTCTTCATCAGGCATTCACAGCATATGAAACATGTTGTCGAAATACAAGATAGCAATGATTACGTTTTTGTTTCACAAAAATTTGCAGGAGACGTTGCATAGGACTAACTCCTTTGAAACCAAAGTTCGACAAGCAACAAAGGAGGCTATACGGGATATACCTCTGCTGGGTCTCAACTGTACTTGTCGGAAGCGGGCGATCGATATTTGCAGGGACTGTTTGCGAAGAGAAATTTCGATTCGACTCCAAGCTGAAGGTTTTAATTGCGCCATTTGCAAGTCTAAGTGGAAGGGCTCCCATGGTGTCCCTTCAGGTACATACATCCAATTGGTACATTTTCCTTTTTAGTTCTCGGTAACTTCAAGATTTCTGACAATGTCACCCAAAACTAAAGATTGTGAGTTTCTCAACATTGCTGCATCTTTCAAACAGGGGAACACACGTACTTGGAAGTGGTGAGCTTAGTGAACAGATCAAAGAAAGGCCAGGTGAGGGTGGTAATTGAATTAAATTTCAGAGCTGAGTTTGAGATGGCTAGAGCAAACGAAGACTACAGTCGGTTAGTAAACCGGTTGCCGGAAGTGTTTGTGGGGAAAGCAGAGAGGCTAAATGAACTAGTAAAAATATTATGCTCAGCAGCAAAAGTTTGCATGAAAGAGAAGCAAATGCACTTAGGTCCATGGAGAAAGCAAAAGTATATGCAATCTAAATGGATGGGCACGTGCGAGAAAACAACGCTGACGTCTCCGTTACCCTTTCGGAGATTCTCCGATCAGCTGGTAAAGACCAAGACCTCCATGCTAACCTATGATTTGTCAGAAACTACGCCACTGGTGTTCAATAGAACTGCGGTTAAAGTTTTGTAATTAGGTAGCTTTTTCAAAACTAAATTAATGAGATTGCGGCAGTTACAAAAAACAATCACGAAGGAATTAGAGGGTAAAATCAACTAGTTGGTAGTACTCTAAAAATAATTACCTTTAGCACTTATTATATAAATTATTTTATGAGTAATAAAAATATTTTTCATTATTTTAATGTTCGTACGTTTATAAATTTGATATTGATCTTAAATTGATTTAATGAATTTCTTGATACAAAATATAGCACGGAGGAAATCATGTAATGAGATTTATATCATATGTAATTATGTTAATATCTAAACTTTCCCCAGTTATAAGATTAATGAGATGGGATATTATTAATCCGGATAGACTAGCGTATGTTATGCTCCTTGATTAGATCAAACAGTAGATCTCATAAGCTGTAGACATGAGTTTTTTAGAGTTAACATGTAGATGCTTACTAAGGATAGTAAGTATATTGGATTGACCTACCATGAGACAATCATATGGATATTTTATTCCAGTGTCAATGATAGTCTCATCATAGTAATGATGCAAGTATCCTTTAACTTGAGATACTTAAGGGTATCTGACATAGTGATCATGTGCTTTGACTCCATTCATCGGTGTCTTTCAGGGGTTATTCATAGGGTGGTGAATGGGTATAGCTTGAGGTATTCGAAGGTAATTAAGTAGCTAATAAAGGATTCACCACTTCTGATAGAAAGAGATGATACCTACAATCTCTTTTCAGGGTCATTACTCGGGAGTCTCTGTCCAAAACATATATGTGTCATGAAGAGAGTATTCAATAATACGTAAAGTAATGAGATCCTCAGGGCAAGATCTAATAATAGTTGGACTAGATGTGACATAGTTAGTCTAGTAGGAACTGACACTTTGACCATAATCTGAACCAAGTGGGGTATAGATGGTGAAAGGACGAATTGTATGGCAACATTGCGTATGGAAGGGTTTGTAGTCAAACCACTGACTTTTCGGTTAATTGGGAGTCATAACGTATTGCTAGATGCCGTTCTTGACTTACTGGAATTAAGTGTTAATTCAAGTAGCCAACAAAACCGATAACCTAATGAGACACATATATAAGAGATCCGAAGGATGAGTCAAACGGTCTTGAATGGTGATTCAAGATATGAGAAAGTGTTTTGGGATTGTATCACATTATGATCGTGGTAGAAAACATTGCATGGAATGAATTAGAAAGAAGTATTGTTGGTTTCCATTAATGCATGCTATTCATGGTCATTAACTTTCATAGCTTCCATTAATGCATGCTATTCATGTCAATTAATGTTAGGGAAATATGAACAGATCATATACCACAATCACAGAGATTATGCATCCAGGATCGATTGTATATGCATAGACAAACGAAAAATACATACTTGATAAGTCGTTATATTCCACCGATTATAGAACGCAGATATTGCCTTGATTTTCTGTAGAAACCTCCAAGCCGAAGTTTGCTAGAGCCAGCATTTTTTCGAAAAAACAAAACCACATACACAGAGTAAGTTTTTGGTTCATTTCTAAACGTTGCCTTTTATATGTCATCTGTGAATAACCACCTTTGGTAGTTATTCATACATGATGCCGTTTAGACCCAGCATAGGTGTAAAACCGACATTTCTCGTAACTTTCCATTAGTGATGAGAGTTATGGAAGGCCAAATGGTATAGAAAATTGAGATAATTTTTGTTCATCTTGTGTAAGACACAAGAAAAAGAAAAAGAAAGGTTCTTTTTTTACACATATACTTTTTCTATTTAACCCTCTCAAGAGTTATTGTCTTTGCTAACAAAAAGAAAAAATTCTAGTCATTTTCTAGTGAGGTTTCATCCTTTTATCTTCATGTGGACTTTCATTAGAGACGGTCTGCGTTGATCATAGTAGTTTACGACAACCCAACGCAGAGAAGATTAAAGAACGAAGAAGATCATCAGAAAGGTATGTAAACATCTTACGTTTCATGTTTTTGTTTTTCTATATCTATATGTACGAGTAGTGTTGGGAAATCGGGTTGAGATCTGATCTCGTCCGCAGCAGAAAAATCATGAAATTTTTCGTAACTTTTGATTTCCCGAAAATCAAGATCTATTTGATTCTATAAAATGATTAACACAAATCATAATAAAATGAAAACTTAATTCGTACATTATTCCGAAGCTTGATCTTTATCTTGTTATATCCTTTGAACTGTTTCCGAAACTGATCCGTCTCAACCACCGTAGCAACACAAGTGTCCGGCCTCTAACGGTATCCACAGAACTGGTTGAGAGAACTCTTTAACTCTAATATAGAGGGTTAAGCAAGAAGCACTGGCTTCATAGAGCTTAAGCTTATTTATAACAAGCTTTGGACGTTTTAGTAATTTAATTGAAATTAAATTCTAATTTCAACTAAACTTTAATTAGAATTTAATTCTAATTAAATATCAATTATGTGCATATAAGATTCAATATTTCATATTGATCCTTATTTATTAAATATCTTATATTTAATCATAAAGTTTCTCAAACTTTACAATCAAGTCCAACTTGATTAAATTAACTTTGCTCTCTTCAATCCATTCTATTTATGAGACCCATTAGGTTCCCAAGTATACTGGCAATGATTATAAAATCTAATTATAATTCATAATTAAAATTAGATAAATTAAAACTTCTTTTAATTTGTCATTAATTCTCCAATTAAACAATTTATAATCATAGATCAGTATTGACGTTTAGCAGCGCATCATGACTACCTAAATATTTAGGAATGTCAAAGTGGTTTTGACTAACCTTTTCGTTCATAATTTTTTTTGTATAATTCAATCCTTTCATCATACAATGTTCCGATTAAACATAGAGTACGGAATTAACGTCTACTCTATTTTGAGTCTAATCATATTAGTTTCCCGTCATTAGCTATCGATTCAATTAATGACATTGCCTCTAAATTCATGTGATCATCAATTTACTCATTCAAATCACAGAAATTTAGTTAAGTAAAACTCACTATCATAAGATTAAACATGTTCGAGTTAAAGCGGCCTTGAGTTTGCTTAGCAAACCTATAATAAACAGAATTATGGTTTATTCTTATAACAATGGAAGGCAATAATTACGTTCTCAACGTGTACATAATATTTTAACGAGGGATTTTAATTTCATTCATCTCACCAACACACAAAATTGCATATAAAATATCACCTATATAAAACATACAATTTAAAATGCATTCAATATATATATATCAACCATATAAATAAAGTATGCAACTTATGGATTTTTAATCAAATTATATACATAAAACATCAAGCTTCGTTTGATTATAGTTATTGATCTTCATAATCTAAAATAACATTTCTAACTCCTTGGAAAAATTAAATTAGATTAACACTATTGATTCCTAAATAAATTAAATTCCTATTCCAAATAGAAATTTAATTTGATTTGAAAACAATTTTCAAATTCAATTAAAAACTATTTCTAATTATCTTGGCTTCTTTGATACAATTTAATTAAAAACAAATTTCAATAAATTATACTTCTTACTTATTATAATTTTAAAAAACTCATTTTTCAAAATTATATAAGTAACACTTTCTAATTGGATTAAAAGACCATTTCTAATCTTATTAAAAATCATTTTTTCTTAATTAGAAAAATATTTTCTAAAATTAAAAGGAAACTGCTTTCCAAATTAAATAAAACACTTTTAAATTTAATTAAGAAAGTCATTATAAATTATTTATTTATAGATTTATTTCTTGACTAATTAGAAAACCTTTTATTAATAAGTTAGAAAACTATTTTTAAAATATTAAAAAAAGACAGTTTTCTTAATTAATAAATAAAAACACTTTTCAAAATTTAAATCAAAATATACTTTATCTAAAAATCAAGAAACTTATTATTCATAAATAAAGAAATAATTTTTAATTAAATTAAATACTGATTCTCTGAATGAATAAAATTATAAATTTAATTTATTTCAATCAAATTGAAATAAATAAATTTAATTAAAAAACAACTTTCTTAATTATTTAAAAAACATTTTTTGTAATTTCAAGAAGTCTAATTAATTAATTTCAATCTGATTAACAATACTTAATTCTAATTTTAGAAACAACTTTTCTAATTAATTAAGAACCAAAATAGTTATTAATCTTAATTAAATTAAGAAAATAATTATATTAATTTTAAAATTAATTTGACGATTAATATAATTTAATAATTCCACATATTAAAAAATTAAACTAAAAAATATTAATAAAAAAAGGAGCAATAATTTTATTGCACTGAAAAAGATCTGCTATGGACCTCACCTTTTCATCAGATTCTCTCGTAGGGCTAAGATTTTTCTATAATTTCTATTAATAATTAGTAATAATGTAACTATTCTGTTTTTGGTTTGTAGCTGATAAAAACTGATAAAATAATAAACATCACAAAAGCTATATTTTCAAACAAGCCCCTTTACCATTCATCGTCGCCCAGACGAAGCCGCCTCCTTTTGGAAGCTTCACAGCTACCGCTAGATGCTTCTCTTTTGTTTGAGGCATTAAAAGCCTCAACAGCAACGACGATGCCACCAGTTCTTCGATGAGCCAGTGGCGAGAGCTTATTCACGGTTGAACCAGCGGCGCTCAACGCAAGCACAAAATTCCAGAACACACACAAGCACAAAACCCAGAACCCAGAACACTTTCCTTTCGCCATTTAACAACAACCATAAATTAAAATCACAAGTAAACGCAAATCGTAGGCATACAAGATACAGCAGCCCCCGATTTCTTGTTATCAGTTTCCAACAAATCTCGCCGCCGCTGACCCCATCTCATGGAATCGCACAACTGCAAGCAACAAAAAATCGCAACAACCAACAAATCACAGATCTGGGTTCTGCCTTCTTGTTTTCCAGATTTGGATTTTTCTAGATTTCACTTATTCACAAAATGCAAACTTCCACAATCGTCATTCTAAAACCGTATACAACTTCTTGATAAATCCAACGCAAAATCAAAGATTTAATATGTGTGTGCGTTTCCTGCTTGTTCTGGGCGTCGTGGTCAGAAGCATACAACCAGCAAAGAGGAGCTTCATCATCATTATCATTCAAATTTAATACACCAAATGACATGTCAATGCTTTCCCAACCAAGATTATCTTCCAAATTCAAATCACTCACATCAACTAAATTGGGTTCTTCAGAAACCCAATCCGCCAAAACATCAATATTATCAATGGCAATTGGATCATTTGAACAACTTGT
>JANKOE010382767.1:0-11712 GCA_026284465.1 Erythroxylum citrifolium | reverse complement strand
GTTGTTGCTAAAATTGTTAAGTTTGGTCGTTATATTATTATCCATGAATTGTAAGTTTTAGTGACCATCTACAGCAAACAAGTATTGATTGGTCGGTAAAAAATATACGTGACATATATTGCAACCAAATAATTTTTGGTTGCAAAATGTATATAATTAGCAACTATTTTACTATGGTTGCTGAGATTTTGGTTGCTTAAACTAAATTTTCTTGTAGTGAATGACCTATAGAGTGTCCATTATCAAAATTAAGTAAGAAAAGTATTGTTTATCTTACGTCAATGTCATCTAAAAGCTCACTAGGCAATATAAGACTTTGAGCAAGTTATACAGAGATTTATAGGGATGGCAATGGAATGGCCCCGAACTAATCACCCTCTATTATTGCGATTTGGGCGAGATAGCCACTTGAGCCTGGGCCTAACTGAACTAGAGACAACTTGGACCGAGACCTAGCTCTAGCCCAACCCAAACCTTTTTAAAAATAAAAAATGCAAAACGATGTCATTTTTAGAAAAACAAAAAATGACGTTGTTTTGCTTATAAAGGTCAGGTTGAGTTTGAGCTCGAGCCCTACCCGAGACTCAATTTTCCAGGAAAACTAGGCCTGAGGTTCAGTTGACTAAGCACAAACTAGGCTAAGCCTGCGCTCAATTGTCATCCCTAACATAGAAGTCATTTTGCAAGAGCATTATTGAAGAATGAAGATTAGGAAATCCTATGGTGGCTCCTAGCCTAAAAATTCAATAGGAATGAGCTAGAACATGGGACTCTACCCTAGTTGGCCTTTTGATGAACAAAAGACCTACATTTCCAGTGATACAAGCTTTGTCTAAGAGGAATTGGAAAGGAAGAGGTTTAATGGAGGTAATGTTCACTGAGGAGGATAACATTATCTTCACTTTCTCTTCAAAATCATAAGCACAAAAAATAATTGAAGAAGGTCCTTGTCACACTTCATAACTTCCCCTATTTCTTCAAAGTTGGAAACCAAGAATGGAACTAGAAAAATTAGAAGGAAAAACATTCCCTTATGGGTAAACATTCACAACATTCCTGTAGAATATTTGACTACCAAAGGCTTGAGTATGCTAGCTAGTTATTTGGAGATATCTATATGTATGGATAAGAACACAGCATTGAGGAAAAGGCGGGTTTGCCAGATTGTGTGTGAGTATGGATATTTCTAAAGAAATGAAGGATAACATTCCTTTTTAAGGTTAGCAAATGAGCATTCTCTTAGAGAGGATAGAGTTATGGTTACATACGAATGGAAACCATTGCTTAAAGCTCAAGGTAAAGAATGGAAACGTACTAGAAAAATCTTCACTAGAGGAGACTATTGGGAGGTGATGAGTATAGAAAAGTGTGATCGGAAGGAAAGAAAGAAGAGGAGATGGATGAACAGGTTGCTGGGAATTTTAAACCAAGTCAGTTGGAAAAAGTTTCCCTTAAAATTGGGGGAAACATTCAAAAAAATATTTGTATAGATTCAGGAAAAAAAAGGAGGATTAGATCTGATTTCTTTGATTGACCAAAAGAATGCTCAAATGGACAAGGAGGTAAATAGACTAGAAACTTGTGATACAAATCAAGAAGAAGAAGTCTCTAATCCCCAACAGAATGAATATGGCCTTTAAAAGGCTGAACTACCGAATGGAGGAATTCAAGAGGAGCATTTTGAACAGGTGACTTCTAGGAAAAGTAACAGGAGTAGTAAGAAAGGCTCCAAAGGTAAAAGCAATCTCCTATAAATGTGATAGTATGGAATGTACGTGGAATAAATAACCCTTCCAAGTTTAATGTTATAAGGGATTTTATCCTGAAGGAGAAGCCTAAGGTTTATTGTCTTTTGAAAACTAAAAGTAAGAAAATAAATTTTAACAAGCTATGTTGTTTGTGTAGGAAATGTCAATTATTATTAAACCACCAAAGCTATGCCTATGGTAGGATTATTATAGCTTATGATGGTGATTCAGTGAAGGTGAAAGCTCAAGCTCTCGAAACAAATTAGCAATTTATTCACATTAAGATCTACTTCAAGATGGAAAACTCTAGTGTTTTAGCTACCTTTGTATATACTCTTAACCTTGGATTTCAAAGGACTGAACTTTGGAATTCTATTAGATGATTAAAGGCCTCGACAAATTCTCCATTATTAGTGTTTGGTGATTTTAACACTACACTATTCAGATCTGAAGCAGAAGGTAATTGTAACTTACGCAATTATTCTTCAGATATGTATGATTGTATGCAGGAGATGGAACTTACACATCTGAAATCTGAAGGCCATAGATTCACATAGTCTAACAAACAAAGTTCTACTTGGCATATCAGGAAAAAGTTAGATAGGGCTTTGGAAAATGTGGATTGGCTTAACTCCTTTTTAGGAAATACAACAAAATTTTTAGACCTTGGTATTTCTGACCGTACTCCTATAAGGATTGACAATTTGTTCAATTATGTCAAAATCCTTCATCCTTTCAGATTTAACAATTTCTTAGCTGCTATGGAGGGTTTTCATAAGGCTATAATAAATGGGATGGAGTATGATTGTTTTGGGACAAAACAATACATTTGCCTCCAAAAGCTTAAGGCTATCAAGCAAGAACTGAAATCCCTCAATTCAAAAAGAGGACAAAATCTCTCGAAGGAAATTAATAAGGCTAGAGATAAATTATCAGCTATCCAACCTTCATTGGCAGATAATCCTACAAATGTCTCTCTAACTTCGGCTGAAAAGGAAGCTCTAAAGGAATGCTTGCAACTGGTGGATAACCAAAGCTCACTATTAAAGTAGAGATGTAGAGTTAACTGGCTAAAGGATGGGGACAGATGTACTAAGTTCTTCTTTAACTCAGTGCAAGCTAAGAAGAATGTAAACAGAATCACCTCTATTACAACTGAAGATGGAGAGGTTGTGGCTAAACAAGAAGGATTAGCTAAGGAAACAATCATTTTTTATAAGAAACTTCTACGCATAATAGATTCCTCTCCTAACATAGGAGATGACCTTAGGAAGTTTGTCATAGTAAGAATTCCTGAACATATGGTTTCCTTATTAATTAGGCCCGTAACAGACCAACAAATAAAAAAGGTGCTATTTGACATGAATGACTCTAAAGCACTGGGCCCTGATGGCTTGGGGTTAGTAAAGAAGGCAGTACATGAGTTCTTCCAAAAAGGGGTAATGCTAAAGGAGATTAACAAGACTTTTCTCTATCTAATCCCTAAAATCTCAAATTCATCCTATTGGAATGAATTCAGACCTATTTCTTACACAAACTTTCTCTATAAGATCATTGTAAAGATCTTGGAAAACAGGCTGAAGGAGGCTCTCTAGTCTCTCATTAGTGAAAATCAAGGAGCATTTATGAAGAATAGGGATATTAGGGACAATATTCTTATAGTCCAGGAGTTATTTAAATGGTATAACCATAGGAAAAGTCCTCTTAACTGTACTATCAAAATGGACCTACAGAAAGCTTTTGATAGTGTGAATTAGAGTTTTTTGCTACAAACTATGGAGGTCATGGAATTTCCTCATAGGTTATTAAAGTGGATCCAAGAATGCATTACTACTACATCCATCAAAATTCTAATACATAAGAGCCCAACGGAGATGTTTAAAGGCAAAAAAGGACTTAGGTAAGGAGATCCTCTATCATCTTACCTGTTCCTAATTTACATGGAAGTTCTTGCCCAAATGCTAAAGTGTAACTCGTCTAATGACTCAGGAATACCATTCCAAATGTAAGAAGATTTCACTTACTAGCTTATGTTTTGCAGATGATATCATACCCCTAAGCAAGGCAAATGTCTACTCAGTCTCTCTATTGATGAGCACTCTCAATTCTTTGAAAGAGATGTCAAGGTTGAGTATTAATCTTCAAAAGCGTTACTTCATGCTTTCAAAAAGTGCTTCTCATCTATCAAATGCGTTGACAGTAGCAACGGGAATGGAATTAAAGGAGCCTTCTCTCTTTTATTTGGGAATTCCAATCTAATCTAAGAGACTAAAGTTTTGTGAATGTATTCCTCTAATTAAAAAAATTCAAAAAATGGGTTCATGGAAAAATAGAGCCCTATACTATGGAGGGAAACTTCTGTTCTTAAAGTCAGTTATATCATCAATGCAAACTTACTGGTGTTCTAACAGCGCATCATTACGCTAATCAAAATAAAATAACTAGACTATTACTATAGCAGTGGTGAGTCTAAGTCGATCCCACAGAGAGTGTGTGTAAAGTTTATGAAATGAAATTAACCGATGTTTAGGTTTAACGGGGGGTTTTGTTTTTAAAAGAAAAAAATAAAATAAAACTAACTAAAAAAACAAATTAAAGAAAACACGCAAAAAGTGATAAAAGTGGAGAATTCGATAGAAACTCGGTTCTTTGGATCAATCTCGACCTACACCCTAATTAAGCATATTTCATTGATTTGTTGTTCTCAAACCTCTCCTAGCAACTATTAATCGTGGGTTAATAATTAACCCGAGTTTTCTCTTAGGTTTTGTTTAATCAACATACGATCATTAATTAGACCTAACCACCAAATAACCTAGGATATAATCCCTAGATTTAATTAGGCAGTAGCATTATGAATTAGGAAAACCGATTAATCAAGGCAATAACCACATACAATGCATCATTTAACCTAAGTTATGTTATCGCTAATGATTACGAATCAGTAGTCGCTACACATGAATTTCAACATAACAATTACAAATTATATCGAAATTCTAGCAACGGGTTTGCAATTAAACGATTCAATGAACGCATTAAAATCATCTTTTCACAATACCCAATGGGTTCATACATAAATAACTAAACAATAACAAAAATATAATTATCCATACACAATACCCAAATCAATTAACATAGGATAACACAACCAATTTCTAATGGGAGAAAGAAACAACAAAACAATAAAAGATACTTAATCCAGGTCGTCGGCGTTGATGTTGCCTCCAAACTGGGGTCGGGACGTCTAGCCATCCATGAATCTCTCCCAAAAAATGCTTCAGCCTAACTCATATATCCCTAGCCGAAACCCCCTTATTCTTTCTTCTCTGCGCCTTCCTTCTCTGTTCGCTACTCTCTTATGCAGTTCTCTTCTCTATTTGCTCTCTTTCAGGCTCCTCTTCCATGCTGCTATAGCTTGATGAGACAAATTAACTTTTTTTAGCCACCGTCACTATTCATGCCTTTAACCCTTGCAAACATCTTGGCCAAACATCTATGTTTCATGCATAACGTTTGGATCAAGTGCAGACATGGTCAGCGTTTACGCAAACACTGTTTGTGTAAACGTGTTGGGTCCCAGACCCACACAACCAATTGGTATTGTCCCCTCTGGTATTTTCTAGGAACGATTCCCTTAACCAAGCGTAGGGTATTTTCTAGGAATCGAACCCTCAACCTCAGGGTTTTGTTGGTTTTACAACCACGCCTCTCACCATTAACAAAACATAGATGCTGTTCGTGTTTAGTAAAACACATGATCTGTGTTTCTCACTTCTCCCACTATCGTTTTGTTCCTTGGTGCTGTCCTCCTACACTGCATCGTTTTGGCATTTCCTCATGCTTCCACCTGCTGGCTCGTTTTGCACATTTGTTGCTGTCGTATTGATGCTTTGGCTATCCACCTGTTGCATGGTTCTTGCAAGGGACATGCATAGCTGAGCAACTTTAATTCATCTTCTTTGTATATATTTTTTACTTGTCTTTTAATTTTCTTCTTCTCGCTTTATGAAGACTTTCTCCATAAAGACAAGTAAGTATTGATCTTCAGAAAATCACCCAAATGCAATACTTTCGACTCACTTTAATTTCTTTTCTTCCAAATTGTACTTAAAATCATATATGAATTAAAGTGAGTATCTTAAGCATTTTTGTATCAATAATAGCTAAGTGTAAATGATTAAATGTATCAACAATTAAACACATATCACCATTCTACTAATATGCTTGACACTTTACCATTAGGAGATGCAACACTTTATTCCAATTAACTTTAGCGAGTTTCTTTTAAGGAAAAGATTATTCCTATTTGCCTTTTTACTTTACAAAGGACACAAATAGGATCAAAAGAGCTAAACTACCTATCATTAATTCTGATCCTGTCTTTTTATAACCAACCAGCTGGTTAATAAAGTCTTGGGATTCAATATATTCTTCCATATTAGCCTATACCATGGTATAATTTATTGATTAGTTCTGAAAATCTTGTAACAAGACTCTTTTATGAAATTACCATTAGTGTTTCCTAACCATATAATTTTTGTCTTCTCTATGTATTTGAAGCAATTGAGATAGTTAATTGGAGAGTGTAGAGGATCCTCTAAAGTTACAATTCGAAAACCCATGTAGAATGAGTGAGGAGACTTTAACATCTAAGGAATACGGTTATTTAGATGTAGGAGGTCATTTTTGATGAATAAAAGACTATGTTCCATCTAATTATCATACCAAAACCAAACCTTTTTCTCCATTCCCCAATATATGCTTGATCTAAGGTATAACTAGTTTCTCAGCTTTAACCTATGTGAGAAGTACCATAAGTTATACTTGTTGGTTTTCAACTACCACAAACATTACTTTTTTTTAACATAAATTTCATTAATGCATTTGATCTAGAGTGCTCCTTTGTCATTAAATAATCTCTAAATCCTTTTACTTAAAAGGAATTTTTGTATAAGAGATATGGGAATGATTGCTATTGCTTATATCTTCTTCAGAATAACTATCTCTTCTCATTTAAATTTTGCCCCTTTTGAGTTTTCAACTTTAATAGGCCATAAGAATGCTTTACTACACCTTTCAATCTCTTTGATGACTCTTTTAGGAAGAATTAGATTAGCACTCTGATATATGCTTAATTATTGATACATTTAATCCATAACACATAGTGATTAATGCTTCAAAATGCTTAAGACATTCATTTTAGTTCATAATTGATTTTTGGTACAATTTGGAAGCATAATAGATAAGTGAGTCGAAAGCACACTCTTTGAGCCATCTTCTTGAGATTCACACTCAATTGTCTTCATGGAACAAGAAGAGAAGGATTAAAGTAAGAGGAGACAAGAAAATGCCAAAAAGAAAGAAAAGTTCAAGATTTACGGCTATGACAACTAAGTTAGGGGCATGACAACTGGAGTCATGCCCATGACACAAAGGCTCATGGCCGTGAGCTTCAGTGAAGCCATTCACAATTGTGACCACCTTGCTCATGCTCATGAATTTTATGACCTAGCACCTGAAAACATAGTTTTTAGTATAAATACAATATGTTGACCGCAGAAAAGGGTATGAATCATTTTAGGGGTTTTTGGGTTTTGGGAACGACATAAAACTTGCTATTTTGGAGAACCATGGAGGGAATAGAGGGCTAAGCTTTCTGACACCAATTTAGAGGTGATATCTCCCGAAGAACACGGTTATGCATATCTACAGTGTGTTTTTTTGTTATTTCTCAATTTAGGGATTGATATGTTATTCGATGCTTATATATTTAGGTTTTCATGTATAAATGATTGTTATTCTCGTTCTCATTAGATTGTTTGTGTTTGAACCCATTGCTAGTATTTTGAATGCAATACGTAATCATTGTGTTTGTATTCATTTGTGGTAATTAATGGTGTCGAATCATTAGGAATAACATAACTTAGTTAAATGACCCGAGCTTATGTGGTTGTTACCATGATTAATCTATTTTCCTAACTTGTAATGCGATTGCCCGAGTAAATCTAGAGAACTTGTTCTAGGTTGTCCTATAGCTGGGTTTAATTAAAGAGTTTGTTTTAATTAAACACAATTTAAGAGAAAATTGAGATTAACAGAGCTTGTTATTAATCTACGATTAACAGTTGTTAGGAGAGGTATATGAATAAAAATTCAATGAAGTATGTTTAGTTATGCGTAGGATGAGATTGAACCGATGACTGGATCCCTAATGCATTCATCACTGTTAGTTATATGCAAGTCGAGAATGAATCGATGACCGAATCTCTAATTCATTTATCACTTTTCTTATTTTTGATTTTTTAATTTGCTTCATTGTTTTAGTTTTATTTTATTTTCTTATTCGAAAACCAACAATCCAATAACCTAAATACCAATTCTTTTCATTTCAAAAACTTTACACATACTCTCTGTGGGATCGACCTAAACTCATCAATAGCTATAATTTTAGGTTTAGTTATTTTGTGTAGTGTTACAACGCGCTACCATAATTTTGGTGCCATTGTTGGGGAGTGTGGGGTTTTAATTCTTATTCTTGATTTTAATTGGTGTTATGTATATATTTGTTTATACATTTATTTCTTGATCTTTTAATGTTTGTTTGTATTTGTTTATAAAAAGAAGGAAGAAAGGAAAATAGAGACACTACAAAGGGAGTATGTTATTGCAAGAGTATTTCAATTTTAACTATAGCCTATATTCTTAATCCTATAATCAAGCTTGGAGTGATCAACCAAACTTAACTTATTGATGGGATAACTAGCAAGACTACTACCAAGATGAGTTGCAGGATGCATAACAATTCCCGTATAGACCAGAAGCTTCTTATACCAATTCAGTTATATCTCTAGAAGAGTTGGTTAATTCTTTTACTACTAATACTCAACATTTCTTATAGAATGTAAGGGAATTTTCACAAGATACAAGGTCTAGCATTCAAAATTTGTAGAGCCAGTAAAACTTAGGTATATCTCTAGAAGACTTGGTCAAGACTCTTACTACTAACAATATTCAAATTTAACAGCGTGTATGCAGTTTCAGTAGGATTTAAAATGGTTCCAATAAGATACAATTTTTTGATTCCCAAACTTTGTAAGTTAGATGGATTTGATGACACCACCTGGAACTATAATGCGAAGAGAAGTAGCTATCTGAACCCGAGGTTTACTCAAAGGAAGTTAGTGCGTAGACCTTACAAAGTGTAAAAGAGCTTGAGAATCTTGAGAGGACTACTCGAGGAACTACTTGTGAAGAAGAAGTGGAGAAGGAGCTCGAAGTAGATAAGGATATATCATTTAGCTTAAAGATGAGTACTGATTCCATAATTATTGTCAAGACTAACCCTTCACCTTTACCTATTAGGTTGGAGAAATTGGATAACGAAGAAAAGGGTGAAGAGATATTAGAAATATTTCAAAAGTGTGGGGACTCAGTAGAGATTTGGATTCTGAAGACAGGGAAGATATTGAATGTGAGAGGTGATCAACTGAGGCCTTATCCTAAAGATCCTTAAGTGGAGGAAGCGTATGTGACACCTAAAGATTTTAACTTTATCTCGTGAGGAGGGAAACAAGGAGTCGAGCCATCAACAAAGAACAAAGGCACTGCTTTAGAGGCAACCTAAAAGAAGTTTATTTCCTTTCCTTTACATTTTTGCATTTGTTTTTTATATGCATGTGTGTTTTTAAGTTTGTTTGTTCTTATATGTTTTTAAGTTTTCAAATAAAAAGAGAGAGAGAATCATACAAACAAACAAATAATTTCTCTTTTTTTGTTGCTTCTAGTAATATATAGACATACTTACAGAGTAAATTAACTAGAAAAATCCATAGCAACTTGAGCATGTACTTTTACTCTTGTGATTCGTGAATATGCTTTATCTTTAGAAAAGTAGTGATTAGTGGTAGATACAAGCCAGTGAGATTTTGATTCTTTATAGACTGAAATGTCCATATCAGTGTCATTGTCTTTTATTTATGTGTGACCTTCATGACATGTTCATCTTGACTTTGCTTAGTTTTTATATTCAAGTCCACAATTTTATCACATTCATTAACATGGAAATGATATAGGCATTCTTTGTTTTACAAGTTACATTAGCCAAATAGCCTACCTATTGATATGATCCCTTTGTTAAACTCCCTTGAGCTTTATTTGCCTTTTTTTAATGCTAACCACATTACATGCTTTAAACATAAACAAATGTCCTACCCAAGCCTTAAAGTTAGTGGAAACCTTAAAGTTAGTGGAACATTTATTTTTGATGATTGTGGATGTACAAAAGTATAAGTGTGGAGGTGTGCATGTATGTGGGTTGGTTATAATTGTTGGGATGCCATTTTATGTCTTATCAATGAAATTCCCATGTTGATATAACTTTGTTCAATTTTTATCAAAAAAAGGAAAAGAAAAAGAAATAAAGAGAAAAGAAATAAAACAAGAAAAAAATATTTAAATAAAATTATCAAAGAGGAAATGCAATTGTTTTGAACATTTTTTCATGATTAGTTTCTCCTCCTAAAGTTGTATGGAATGGGTGATATGAGTATGATGCATATGAGGTATATGTTGCTTTGAAGGGTCACTCCTTATAGTTTTAATGTATTGTTATCATCAATTTTTATGAGTGATCCCTTCTAATTAATTATGCTTCACGAGGTTTATGGTGTGAGAGCTTGAATTTGAGCTCTGAAACATAGTTTTTGCATTCACCATAGTTGATGGTACCCAGTTTGAATGAATGTTAGTTTTTGTGCTTGATGTTGCATTGAGTGTTACTTTTTCTTCACTAGCTTTGATTTCTTTTGTACTACACTATCCAAATATATCTCACCTTACTCTTTCCCAAATTTTAACCTTGAAAAGTCCTTTGATTCATAATTATGCATATGAATCCTAGTAGTGGAGAAATGAAATGATATGCACTGTTCTAGAATGCCATGATCATAAATGGTATTTGAGTGTACCTATGAATTTATCACATTTAAACACATTTTTTCAAGTTTACCTCTAGATTACTCAGTTTCTAAGGTGATGAATGCTAATTGATCATGAGTAGAAGCATTGAATGTTAAGTTCTTGTCATGGTTTTGAAAGGTATTCATCTTTTCTTATGATTATTTATTCTTAGTAAATATGAAAATTATCAAAGTGCTTGAGTTATGACTTTGATTTTGATGATTTGCCCAAGGACAAGACAATTAAAAGCTAAGTGTGGGGGAACTTAATATGTGCTTAATTGTTGATACATTTAATCCATGACACTTAGTGATTAAATGCTTCAAAATGCTTAAGAAATTCACTTTAGCTCAACTTTGATTTTAGGTACAATTTGGAAGCATAATAGCTAAAGTGAGTTGAAAGCACACTCTTTGAGCTATCTTCTTAAGATTCGTACTCAACTATCTTCATAGAACAAGAAGAGAAGGATTAAAGCAAGAGGAGATGAGAAAATGTCAAAAAGAATTAAGAGTGCAAGACTCACGACCTTGACAAATAAGTCATGGGCTTGACAACTTGAGTCACGCCTATGACATAAAGGCTCACAGTCGTGAGCTTCAGTAAAGCCATTCATTATTGTGACCACCATGCTCACGCCTATGAATTTTATGACCTGGCATCTGAAAACCTAGTTTTTAGTATAAATACAATACATTGACAGCAGAAAAGGGTATGAATCATTTTTGGAGTTCTTGGGATAGAGAGTTTGCTATTTTGGAGACCCATGGAGGCCACAGAGGGCTAATATAACGCCCCAAATTAGGGGTTAGCATATTAAGCAAATTTAGTCCGATTTATGTTGTCACTTTGACATTTTGGCATGCATTCATGGCATTTTCTGGGTCAATTGGTTTAATGAGATTTCTGATTTGTTCGAACATTATTACTATATTTTTAGTAATTTTTGGATGCTTCAATGATTTTTAGAAATTATTGGTGACGTATGGAGTAGTTTTGGAACAAT
>JANKOE010382335.1:0-11744 GCA_026284465.1 Erythroxylum citrifolium | reverse complement strand
ACGAAATGGCATAAAGTTACATACCTTTATAAAATTTAAATTCACAGTTATAATTAAGTAAAAGCATATAGCTTAATTTGAGTCCTGAATGGGAAAAAATTACATCTAACTTGCTAGTAGTATTCTAGAAAACATATTAAAGAAACTACAAAGAAAGGAAGGAGGGTCGGATTCTATTTGTATTGTATTTGAAATCCATTTTGGATATTTCCACTTAATTGTTATTAATAAAAAATCATTATGACCAAAGATGCTTCAATATTTCTTTCATCATTTCCTTCATCTCCTTTACTTCTCTACTGAGTGACTTTAAGTCTTTTCGTAGTTGAACTATGTGCTCTCGTAAATCACTTGATGAAGTAGGTCGATCATCATCCTTCTGTTGTTCATCGTCAAAGGCAATTATGTTCAGCTCTTGGGATTTCTTCTCCTCTTGTTGCCTCAAGGTTCGAACTCTAGGTGACCTTTTTCCTTGTTTCGGTATGTCAATCAAAAGTGTCTCCCCTTTTCTCTTTAATGAACCTTCTTCCATGTCATCTGATGATTTCTTTTCTCTAGTTATAGAGATTTTCTCACTCGGTTGAGATTTAGAACTTTTTATGGGAATCTTCTTCTTGGCACGCTCCCCCTTAGTTCTTCCTGTAATCTCAGAATCTGCTTCTTCTCTGTCCAGATTCTTCAAACCCATTTTACCAATTGTTGCGGAATTGATAAAACTCTTAACATTCCACTTACTTCTGATTCCATTGTCAAGAAGAACTCCAAAATTTTTGAATATCCTTGTCAGCAACATTCCATATGGATAACTGTTCGAATCTTTCATCGCCTTTACCATATACTGAAAAATCAAAAATGGTAAATCAATCGCTTGCCGATTCAATAGATAAAATAGACATTGTTCATCCAAAGTCGTCACCAAATGCCTTGATCCTGCTCTTGGTAGAATACAATGGAAAAGAATTGCATGTAAGACCCTAGCCTTCGACACCAAACTTGAGGCCTTTCGTTCCCTTGGGTCGTTGTTTCCATACAATTGTCGATTAACTTCAGTTTTCTTCAGATTGAACTTCGTCATCCATCTAGCTTTGCTTGTTAACTTTTCTTCAGCAGATGGAGATTCAGTGGCCTTCTCAATCGACTCCATTGTCACTATGATAGACAGCCTATCTACTGTTCATACAATAGTATTATCTACCAAACGCAAATTCTTCCAGAAATCATACACTTCGTTCTGATAAACGATTTCTCGAACTTGAAAGAACTTCCTCCACCTAGCAGCAACTATCTCTGGTTCAATATCCATGTCGTCCCTCTTCAAGGAATCAAAATCAACATGTCTTCCGTAAATCATTGCCTGCTTCATTTCCTGCTACGATTGGTAAAGAACTGATTGCACAGATTTCTTCTTCCAAGGTAGGGTTAGTTACTGAGGTTAGTAGAGCAGAGTAATGAAAATTTTTTTTGAAACTTCTTCGGAGGTCGACTTTCTTGTGCCAGAAGTTACCATCTGTAACTTCCTGTTACTGACGTCGTTAATATATCAATCAGGTAAGGATGAGTGAATTCATTTTAATGTGACTTGGAAATGACATCAAGGGGATGGCAGTTCGTTTCGAAGTCGTTTCTCGAGATAAGGATGAGTGAATTCATTTTAAATAGGAAGTGCAGAGACCAAAATAACACGAAGCGAAGAAGTAAAAATAAGACGAAGCGAGAAGAGAAAAATCAGACAAAGCTCAGAAAGTAAGATGAAAGGAGAAACGTATGAGACAAAATGAACAAGTAAAAATCAGACGGAAGTACAAAGCAATAGTTAGACGATAACAAGACAGACAGAACCACAAGCAGAAATTAGACGGAAGGCACAAATAAAAAATGAGATGGAAGAAAAAAGTGAGACAAAAGTGCTAAGACAAAAGTTTATGTGAAGCAACCTGAAGCACAAGTGGAAATTAGACGGAAAGCATGAATAAAAAATGAGACGGAAGACAAAAGTCAGACGAAAGCGCTAACACAAAAGTTATTTTCGTTGTAGTGGTGGTCAGGTAGATAAGTTATTTTCGGTGGAACTTCAAAAAGTTTATATAATTATTAGGTGACAGGGGATGACGAAATAATAGTGAAATTAAAAACCACTTCAATCAACGGTCTTACTTCGAATATAATCATCATGTACTTTTGCCAAAATCACACGGAACCTCAACATGGTTATGTTATGTGACCAACCGTCTGACACGTCCCAACTCAGTTAAAAGGTCGTAAGAGTTAACGCCGTCACTAACAATGAATTACAGTTGGTAACTTCTATCATAAGGAACTTTTGGAGTGAAAAATTCTCACATTCTCGAGAAGAAAATGTTTCGAAGTTAAAGAGACCGTGTTCCATAATGAACTTTACGATTTTTGGAAGAAAACAAATGAAAAAGCTTATAGATTAAGCTATCTTTGTATCTGTTACATAATAAAAGATTAATATGATATAGCGTGATATGGTTTTTATTGATATTATAATTATCTTAAGAGAAGCAACACTATTCTGCATTCACACGCTTCGTCTTAGTTCCCATTTCGTCTTAGTGTCCACTTCGTCTTAGTTTTTGCTTCATCTTACTTTGTCTAACGCTATTCTGCATTCAAGTGTTTCGTCATTACTTTTGCCTCCGGGTTTCTGAAACGCTTTTCTAAATTCAACCTACACTACAAACACTCTATTTGTGCACTATTTTTACTTCTTCGCTTCCCCTATTTTTTGGCTTTCCATTTCCTGTTGAAATGAATCACACGTTAATACAAATCTCAATTTACGATATACAGATGCACAAGAAGGGGGGTTGAATTGTGTATGCCTTCTTTTTTGGTAATCCCCTTTGTAAACAAATTCGTTAAAGAAATTTGTTCTTTTTACAAAACTGCTGAAAATCAATGTTATGAACTATTTTGGAAATTCTCGTATGTAAACAGTAAAATCGAAAATTGAAATTTAAGAGAGTTAACTCAAGCTTCCGCCTTGCGTCTGACTTTTTATTCTTGCGTCTTTGCGTCTGATTTCCTATCGTCTTATTTGTATTCTCGCACCTTGCGTCTCATTTTCTTCTTTCTCATTTTGCACGTACTTCCGTCTTCTTTTCATTTTGCTTCCGTTTGCTTTTCATTTTGTCATTATTATTTGTTGTCCATCAAAATTATTTCCGTAAAGTCATTTTGACTTAACAATCTCCCCCGTTTTCATGATAACAAATAATCATATTAGAAAGAACAACAAAATTCAGACAGACTATGTATACTGAAAAAAAGCTAAGAACAAACTTCTTTTGTTCTCTGTCTTCTCTTCTTCTCTACTTAACTTCCAGATCTCCTTCTCCTCCTTTCTTTTCTCCCCCTATTTCTTATTGATCAAAAAATAAATTATGATGGAAAATGCTTCAATACTTCCTTCATGATGTCCTTCATCTCCTTTATTTCTCGACTAAGGAACTTGAAGTCTTTTTGTAGTTTTACGATGTCCTCTCATAAGTCATCATCCTTCTGTTGTTCATCTTCAAAGGAAATTGTAGTACAGTATGCATTTGAAGATGGAACAAATGCTTCAATGATCTCAAAGGCAGGAGGTTGAACAGATAAGTTTGGTTCAGGAAGGTCTAGATCATCAGGCATAGGTAATCGCATAACCTTTCTTCCAAACAGGTGTAAAACTTCACCAATTGAATATAGTGGCCTAATGCGCAAAATCATCCGCACAAGAGACTCAGTTATGTAAATCCGATCTCCGATTCTTATGGTGTTGTATTTCCCTTTCATCAGTTTTTCACCTACTGGACATGTTTCATTGGTTGTAGGTTGACTGCCACTACTCCCTGGGTCTTGTGAAATATGATGGGAAATGAATGTTTTTGTCATCTTCTTTACTGCAAAACATGCTTTATTTATCCGTCTGGGTTCTGCTAGCAGATCATCTCTTACTCCTTTTGGGTATAGTTTCTTCTTCCCCTTATCATTATTGCGAACAACCTTCGGTTGCAAATCAGGCACAACCTTTATCACAGTTCTCTTTGTCATTGGAAAAATAGTGTACCTCTGTTTTGTCATGTGAGTGGGGTATCGTTTCTTGCCTTGATCTCTTAGAACCTCATACATACTCTTCTCATCATCGTTCAACAAATGCATTGTACTACTATTCACACGAATAGGTTCTAATAAAATTTTTACTAACCATGTTGGAGTTTCTTTGATTATTATTGAGTTGCTACTCTTCTTCACAGGTTGAACTTCTTTGATTACTTTGATTCTCAAATCTTCTTTACTCAAAGGTTGAGAACTTTTGGCCCGTATCAGACTGTGTTCAACTGTTTTCTTCTTCTGAACAAAAGTGGGAGTGCTTTTATCCTGACTGATTTTCTGCTTTTTCTCTGCTTCAATCAGTCTTGAAGTCTGTTGGGATTGAGATTTCTGCTTCTCAAACTCCAATTTTGTTTTAATCTCTGTCTCTTTAGCCTTTTTGGCTGTATCTTCCCTTAAGATTGAGACAAGCGATCTCGTTGCCTGAGATACTATTAACTCAGAATCTTCTACTTGATCCAACTTTTTGGATATCTTCTCCTCTTGTTGTCGTAAGGTTCAAATTCTGGGTGACCTTTTTGCTTGTTTAGGAACTTCACTCAAAAGTGTCTCCCCTTTTCTCTTTAATGAACCTCCTTCAATAATCCATACTCGGCTACTTTCTCTTCAAGAAATCATCTTATCTTTCATAGTTTCATCTGATGATTTCTTCACTGCAGTCATGAGCATTGTTTCCCTAGGTTAAGATTTAGAACTTTTTGTAGGAGACTTCTTCGCAGTACGCTCCCCTTCAGTTCTCACTTTAATATAAGAATCTGCTTCTACTCTGTCCAGATTCTTTAAACCCATTTTCCCAACTGTTGCGGAGTTAATAAAACTTTTAACATTCCACTTACTTCTGATTCCATGTTCCAGAAATACTCCAGAATTTCTGAATATCTGTGTGAGCAACATATCATATAGGTAACTATTCGAATCTTTCATCCCCTTAACCATATACTGAAAGATCAGAAATGGTAGATCAACTGGTTGGCGATTCAATAGATAAAATAGGCATTGTTCATCCAGTGTCGTCACCAAATGCCTTGATCCTGCTCTGGGTAAAATGCAATGGAAAAGAATTGCATGTAAGACTCTGGCCTTCGGCACCAGACTTGAGGTCTTTCTCTCCTTCGGGTCGTTATTTCCATACAACTGTTGATTAACCTCATCTTCCTTCACGCTGAACTTCGTCATCCACCTCACTTTGCTTGTGAGTTTTTCTCCAGCGGATAGACACTCAGTAACCTTCTCAATTGATTCCATCGTCACTATGATAGACAGTCCATCTACTGTTGAAACAATAGTATTGTCTACCAACTTCACATTCTTCCATAAATCATACACTTCATTATGATATACGATTTCTCGAATTTGAAAGAATTTCCTCCATCCTACTGCTACTATCTCTGGTTCAATGTCCATATTATCCTTCTTCAAGGATTCAAAATCAACATGCCTTCCGTAAACCATTGCTTGCTCCATTTCCTTCTAAGGTGGGTAAGAAACTGAATGCACAGGTTTGTTCTTTCGAAAAGGTAAAGTTGGTTACAAAAATTGAAAAAGCTTTAGAAATGAAGAACTTTGTGTTGAGAATACTCCAAAGATCGAAGTTAGGTCATATCAAGTGTTCTAGAATAGACAAAGTTCTCAAGACTATGAGAATTTTTCCCTCCAAAACTTGCTCATGAGAGAAGTTACCAGCTCTAACTCGCTGTTGCTAACGCCGTTAACTTCTACGACCTTTTAACTGGATTGAGACATATCAGATGGTTGCTCACTTATCATAACCATGTTGAGGTCCCGTCTGATTTCTTTGAACCGTTCTTCACTCAATGGTTTAATGAAGATATCCGCCCATTTCTGTACCAAAATCACTTCTGTTTCACTGTATCATGTTGGAATGCTCCCCCTCATTTAATGCACAACAATCATTCATTCTAGCGTCGCAGTACGAAAAAACCCAACTTGGGTTGAATTGTTTAATCTTTTTCAATGATCACGTTTCTGAAAACTTCTTGAAAAACTTTCTTTTCCTCCGAACTATTAAAAATCTGTATTATGAACTATTGCAATTTATTCTCTAAGTGCTTGTATCAAATAGTAAGAGTAATAATTAAGAATTCAAAGAGAAAGTCGACACGCCATATTTATTTCCGTCTCAGTTTCCTATCGTCTCACTTTGGCTTACGCTTCCGTCTTACTTTTCTGTCCTCTCACTTTGGCTTCAGCTTTCGTCTCACTTTTTTATCTTCTCACTGTTATACCGTTGCTTCGTCTTACTTTTGTTCATACTAACATTTATTTTGTCAGACGATAAAAAGACAGACGGAACCACAAAGTAAGACGCAAGGCGCAAATAGAAAATAACACGGAAGAAAACCAAACGAAAGCGCTATATCGACATGTTTCAAAAACTATTCAAAAAACATGTAACCATCCAGATGAGAAAATTGTATCAGAGACATAAAAAAGCTTATAGATTAAAATATCTTTAAAATTTTATATCGCTAAAATTTTTTTGTTACCCGTTTCAATTTTAATTAAATGCACTGGGCATTTTTACTGCGCATTTGCGCAGAGTTAATATGCTAGTATATATTAAAAAAAAGGTTTGACAGTCGTATGTGTATGTATATAAAAAATAGTTTGTGGACGATGTGTATATAAATATAAGAAAAAAGTTTAAAGGCAATGTGTGAGATTTAAAGACTGTGTGTATATATTGGAAAACTTTTTGTAACAGGAAAAAATTTAGTAACCATATGTGTATATATATATATAATTTTTGGTGGCAATGTGTGTGTGTGTGTGTGTACTGGAAAAAATGTTTGATCTATGTGTGTGTATATATTGGAAAAAACTTTGGTCTCCACGTGTTTATATGTATAGTAAAAAAGTTTGTTAGCATTATTTGTATAGATAGGTTAGAAAAAAGTTTGGTGCCCATATTTTTGTATATATTTATTGATTGGAAAAGATTTTGGTGTTCATGCGTGTATATACATATAGGAAAGAGTTTGGTGGCCATGTGTACATATATATGGCAAATAATTTTGGTGGCCATGTGTATGTATATGTATAGAAAAAAATTCATCACCACGTCTGTATATATAGGGAAAATGTTTGGCGGCTATATGTGTATATATAGAAAAAAAGTTTAATGGCTATATGTGTATATATAGGAAAAAAGTTTGAAAGTCATGTGTGTGTATATATTGCAAAAAAAAAAGTCCATGTGTATATATATATATAGAAATTTTTTTGGCCATGTTCACAAATATATAGGAAAAAAAGTTTGGTGGCCACATGTGAGTATATATATTATAAAAAAGTTTAGAGGTCGTGTGTATTATGGCTCTGAATGCTGTTGTTTCAATTTATGGCTCCGAATGCTGGGCTCCGGAAGCGGGGTCCAGCATTGTTTAGTATCAGAGCTGAAGAAATGTGTCGGTTTAGGTTGTATGACTCCGAATGTTGGATTTCGAAAATAGGGTCCAATAATATAAGTACTTTTGGAAGATAGAAAAATATGCATGCAATCTTTGTAGGGAAGATTTCTGCAACTTGATAGTTAGTATTAATTAATAGTTTCTGCAACTTGAAGTTAGATATCAGTATTATAGTATGGATTGATAGTTAATATTTTGTATTTGTCTGTTTTCCTTTCGTTTTAATTACCAATCAGTATTATCTGCATTAAAGATAATCCATGATGTATATAGTTAGTGATTAGCTATTGTTAATTGCAAATTTTGTTTTAGATGTCTCATATAATGTGTGCATGAGATTTACTGGAGACAAAAAAATTGGGGCCATAAACCTGTCAATTAATGGTTCCTTTTGTGACATTTACTATATTGAACAATATCTGTTCATAAGATTTTATACATTTAATTGGTGAAGTTTTGTTCTAATTTATCATGCTTTATGACAGATACTATTTTCAAGTGTGAGGAGGAGATAGTTGGAGGAGCCATTGGAAAACAAGAAGCAGGTATGCTAACTTATAAGTATCAAGTTGTTGGATTATTAATTGATTTGTTTGCATTCATACTATAGCTATTGAATTTGCTCTATGAAATGCCATATTTTGCTCTATGCAATTCCACTAAAGTATTAGATAAATAATACGGTAATAAATTGCCAAGAGTTGATGTATGAATTACAGAGCTATTATGTATTAGGTGATTGTATGTTTCTATTTATTGAGACCTTTGATGAAAAGTGTCAAACTACCTCATTAAGCATACGAGTAAGAGTATTTGAAAGTGGGAAATTTGTTTTATGACTTTTTTGTGTGCATAAATACCCTATGTGTAGTTTTGTTGATGAGTTAAATGAAGTTAAGAGTTATCTCTCAAATACTTTTTCTTGGTGTTTATGATGTGTTTCTTAAGTTTGTTGTGTAACTTTGATTTTTGATTACTCTCTCCCTAGTTCTCCATATAGTTTATCAAATAATAATACAAAATCTACATATTATTATGTGTAGAGGAAAGCTAATTTTTCTACGGATGTCTTAGTTAGTGCAGTAATGTAGACCGCACTATGGTGCAATAATGTAGACCGCACTGTAGTGCACCAATGCGACACCTGCTGGTGGCAGGTGCTTCAGGCAGCACTAGCAGGTACTGAAATGCGGCAGTTCCTTATAGATTTTCCATATATTATAATTGTTTACTATAAATATTATGTTTGAGTCTGGTTGATTTGCCACTAACATAACATAATGTTCTCATTCTTATATTTAATTAATAGGTATTTTTTCTCTATGGATAAGAGTTGGATGAATAGTGTTAAGGTTTTCTGTGAATACATTGATAAAGTGAGAGTGTTTATGAATTTTGTGGCTAAAAAAAGGGCAAAGATTGTGAAATTTCATGCCCTTGTGCACGTTGCATGAATTGTTATATGAGGTCTCAGATGAATGTTTTTGACCATTTAATGCAATTCAACATGGACCAATCATACATCCGCTGGGTTTTATATGGCGAACCTCCAAAATATTGATTTATCTCTAGGGAAGAAAGGCTTGACTCAGCAATTGTAGACATTGACGGGACAGGCAGTGATATTAATAAAGGTGATGGTGATGAGGAGGATGATGGCACGCAAGATTTGCTTCATGATGTGGGCACTTTCTTAAATGATTGTCCAATTGATTAGGATGGAAGGAGTCGCCCTATAGGCGTCTGAGATTCTATTATGGGTGTCTTTAATGAATTGTCGAGTAAAGCAACGGAAGAGTTGTACCCCTTCAAAGTTGTTGTTTTTAATAAAGTTGCTTCGCTTGAAAGTATACAACAAGTGGAGCAATAAGTCATTTGACATGTTACTTGCTCTGCTGAGAGATGTATTACCTAATTGTAAATCTTTGTCAAAATCTTATTATGAAGCAAATCAATTTCTACGGAGCCTAAGTTTGGGTTATATATCTATACATGCATGTAAGTACGATTGTTCCCTGTTTTGGAAAGAGTATGGGGACTTGAAAAGTTGTCCCCAGTGTGGAACATCAAGATGGAGAATTAATGATGGCAGGGTAAGAAGATACCTCATAAAGTATTGCGGTACTTTCCATTAACGTCCAGATTACAACGATTATTCATGCCAAGTAAGACCGCTAAACAAATGACATGGCATAATGATAGGCCTAAAGGTGATAGTAATACTATGGTTCATCCTTCTGATGGATAAGCTTGGAAGAGCTTTGATGAGCTATATCCTGAGTTTGCTAGAGAACTACGTAATGTTAGACTAGGCTTAGCAATAGATGGATTCAGTCCACATGACAATTTGTTACTTTCATGTAGCATGTGGCCTGTTGTTCTCTTAGCATACAATTTACCCCCTTGGATGTGTATGGATGAGTCATTTTTATGCTATCGTTGGTTATTCCAGGTCCGAAAGCGATGAGTAGAGACATTGACGTCTATATGAGACCACTAGTAGATGAGTTAAATGAGTTATAGGAGAACGGTTTTGATGTTTTTGATGCTTCACAAGGAGAAAATTTTCGAATGCATGCAACTGTTATGTGGACTATCAACGAACCTATGGTAATATTTCTGGGTGAAGCACTAAAGGCTATAAAGCATGCCCTGTTTGTAATAAGCATTCTCCTTATAAGTTAAGAAGTAAAATTAGTTACTTAGGCCATCGACGTTTTCTTCCTTATGATCATTCACGAAGAAAAAGCAAGAAGTTTGATGGCAAGAGTGATCATCGGCTTATACCTAACTTACCAGATGAAGATGATGTGGTGGAACAATTATATCATGTGCAGAATATATGTTATGGAAAGCACCACAACAATAAGAGGAGAACGAGATTAGAAGGAGAGTTGAATTGGAATAAAAAAAGCATTCTTTTTGATATACCATATTGGCATAAGTTAAAATTGAGATATAACCTTGATGTCATGGATATAGAAAAAAATATTTGTGACAATATCCTTGATCCTTTGATGAATGTTGAAGGTAAACCAAAGATACAATCAAGGCTCGGCTTGATTTGGAGTCTGAGCATGTCAGAAATCCCAAAGGGGGAAACAAGAGAGGAGGAAAAAGAAAACAGACTGAAAAGGACAAACCAAAAGGTGCTTGAGTTATATACCTTGTTTGACAGGAAATGGCAACTGTAGATAGTCAAAAGCTTCATGAATTAGCTCTGCATTCTCCAGTAATACTATTTATTCTTTAAAAAAACAAAGATGAAGCATTTAATAGGGTTAACTCATAACAATCTAAACAGAGAATTTAACACATTTAAAGAACAAAAAGCATGGAAATTTATCACAAGAGTGTTAACTTGATGGCAATTATGGGCAGTTCACAGCTTGTAAAATGAAGTTAAAGAAATAGAGAGGTAAAGAAGCACAAATTGATTACTATTCCATATGTCGAGCTTGAGTTTATCTTTCTGAAAATTTTGGACGAAACGACCCAGATACCTAACTAGTACTCGATGGACAAGCCCTTCAAACATTCTATGTTCATTTAACTTTTTCTCTTATAATTCACCTCTTAACACTTTACTCAGTGAGTATTATCCACTTATCCTTAGATTCTTTCATGCCTAACAAACATAGGTACATCAAAGTTGACTAAGTGCAAGTAAATCGAATAAAAGAAGTTATATATATAGAGAGAGAACATTCAACTAACAGAAAAACGTGACAAAAGCATCTCAAAAGAGCTTCTAAAATCAAAAACCATCGTTAACATGAAAGGAAATGAAAGAGAGGAGACATACAGTATTCATATATGGTGTTATTTCGTGGTTGCTTTTACTTCGACGAATTGAGTAGTTTATTTCAATTTTATGGTTCGAATAAAATGAAATATCAGTAGTAAATGGGCCTTAATTTTTGTTATGATTTTGTCAAGAGTCCATCGTTTGATTTGATTCTTGATTCTCTACTTTTCTTTACCTAAAAGATGAAGGGCCTTTTTTTTTCCGTTTTTTGTTATTGTCCGTAAAAAGAGCAAGTTAATAAAACATATTTGTTTAAATTTATTATAATTTCTTATTTCTAAAAATAAAAAAGCAGCAATTTTTATAGAAATAAGAAAATAAGTTTTTCTAAACTAGACACTAACTAAATTTCTATCACGCGACCCTGACATGGATTAATTGATTTGACA
>JANKOE010382264.1:0-11748 GCA_026284465.1 Erythroxylum citrifolium | reverse complement strand
CATATACAAATCACTATTGTGCATGATTAAAAATTCACTAATGTATATTGAATATGTATAATGCATGTTCATGACAAATTCCGGGGTTTATTCCAAAATTCTTAACTCTATTCCATAATTCACAACTCAAATTTATTCAATCCCTAATTGTCAATTAAATCTGAAAATTCACCATTTCACATGGAGAGGTAGACAATTTTCTTATGAATCCGATGCTTCGAGAATCAGGTAATTCGGAGGTTGGATGACAAAGATATGGTCAAAAGAGTGGAAGAATTCAAAATTTAAAAATAAAATAAAATTTCAACAGACGCCAGCTCGCGATCGCGACCACGTAGTGACTGGCTCGCGACGGTGACAGCTCGCAAGTGCGGGCCGCGGCCTAATACATCTCACGATCGCGACCTTCTCGCGATCACGAGTCTCAGAGAAGCGGTGCTCGCTCGCGAGCGCGACAACTCGCGAGTGCGAGCCGTGACTTAAAATGCCATCTCGCGATCGCGAGTATCATCACCGAAGTTCAGCCTTCATCGCGATTGCGATTTTTTTCTCACTACTGTATTTTTCTTTCTTTTATCTGATACTTTTCTTCTCATTTTTCTTTAACTTCTTCACTTCAAAATACTATCAGAATCGAATTTACACTCCAAAGATCACAAAACTAACATTCCAACTTTCTCTCTCTCTACGGTAAACTTTCAAAAATTCATATTTTTATCCACTGCATTTCCTTTCATTTTATTTAGCTATTCTTTCCTTTCATTAAATCTCTTTTATATCACAACCTTCCCTAATCGTTGTTTCTTATCATCAAACTCATTTAAATTCATGTTCATACATATTAATAAGAAAAGAGCAGAGCATCACCGTGGCATCCAACAATTATTTCCTGTTTCACTAATCTTTATTTAACTCAAAATAACACAATCTCGATACACTTCCTGCTCATTCCTTACACCTAAACACGTTCCATACATATCCCATAGTTACACACGTGAATAGTTAAAAAAAACTACTTACATATGTTTCATTATTAAATCATTCATCACTATACTCATCCGAAACCTCTCTACGTATATATTTATGCATGAATTCGATTCCTCCTTATATAACTTATGCATGCCATGGGATTCAGTTACAAAACTAGAAAATCAAAATATCACTTACCTTATTTCGACAGAACTCCAACCCTTCGGTGGATGAAGTAAAACAGAATAATCAGAAACAAAACAGTATACGGAGCTGGTTTTAGTGGAGAAAGAGCATTTCGGTGATGAACAAAGCAACAACGTCCGAAGGCTTTTTATTATTTTCAAACTAAAGTATGTGATATCGTGGGTTGCTCATTGAATGCCATATTTCACCCATGCATAAAGCCATTTGTTACCACATGTCACCTTGCATGAGAACCACTTGTCACAATGCAATTAGTCCATTATAAGTATTTTATTATTATTATTATTATTATTATTATTATTATTAATCGAAAAATATCCAAAATTTTTCGAAAATTCCTAAAATTCACCCAAAATTCTAAAATAATAATATGACTCTCCAAATAAATTTTCAACCCAAAAATAATTCACCAAAAATTTCTAAAATACTCGAAATGTACAAAAATTGCTAAATCATATTTAATACAGTCCGAATAAATCCATAATTTTCATTTATAACCAATTTACCCGGAAAATGTCATGAATGCATGCCAAAATGCTTATGCACAAATAAGAAAATATTTAAATATGCAATGCATAAAACGTTCTAAATTTCCTTAATATCCTAACCCCTAATATGGGGCGTCACATTAAGGCCAAGCTTTCATATTTTATGTTAATTTGAAGTCACAAGACTTAATTCTAAAAATTTTATCTCAACTTCTAACCTTAAGATTCATTCTAGGCATTCATATTGATTTCAAACCCTAAAATCCATGTGATCTTCAACCACAATCTCAACCTCATCACAACTGACCACCTTAGCCTTTTCCTTTGGCTGCGTATGTACTTCCTTCCTCAGCACAAACTCCTCATCTACTCCATCATTTGCCAAATCATTATGCTTCTCTCGAACTTTACCAATCACTTTCAAATCTATAAAATCTAAAAGAACTCTCTTTTTCAGAAATGCCCTTTTCTTCAATCGGATGGCAGTTGCCAATTGCTGCTTGAACCAACAAAAGGGGCAGTAAAACGTCCCCATCTGATCGAAATTCGGCTCAAAGTTTATACATTCTTTATGGCAAGCCATCAAGCAACCAACCCCACCACAAACAAACAATTCACCAGCTTTATAGCACTCCTCAGAAGAATCATTTTCCAGCCATTCACTATTTACACCATCTAAATCACACTCCTCTCCAAATAAAGAGTTTCTCCCAACACCAAAACCATGACCATCATCATCATCATTTAATTCAAACCTATCCATCCTAAGTTTTTGCATTAAAATCATCATTTGCATAGAACCATCGGTACCTAATAAAAAGACTTAATAAAAGCATTTCACAATCTATGAAAAATAACAAACATAACACGAAAGCTTAAACATGTATTTCATGACATACAATAGGCAAAACCGAAGGAAATCAATCTCATACAACACAAACTCATGCCCATACACAAACTCAATCCCATACACAAACATTTACACAAAAACTCAATTTGGAAATGAAACTAACTCCACGAATCAAGCATAGACACGCAGATTTCGCCAGCAGGGGAGAGCACGGAGAAGACGAAAATACCTTGACAAAAATAGATGGAGAAGACGACGACAATGGCCGAAGAAGACGCAGCAACTCCACACGATGAAGCAGCTCCAAAAGATGCAGAGCAGATCTAGAGGAGAAAGAAGGAGGAAACGACAGGTGGGGGGAAGGGGAGTCGAGGTAGTCGTTTTAAGGATAACAAAACGATGTCGTTTGTCTTAAAACCAAACGACGTTGTTTTGTTATGCTTAAAAGCATTCAAGCAGAAGCAGATGACGACATATAGCTTGAGAATTTACTGACGGAATTACCGACGAAAATTTTTCATCGACAAACTGAAAATTTTATTACTCTGCCAATAATTCTCACCTAATTTACCGACGGTCACTTCATACCGTCGCAAATTCATTTTTCTCCGTATTTAGCGGCAAATATTGCTACCGCTGTTAAACGAATATTTTCTCGATAATTTTTCCAACGGAAATGCAACGGTTTCTTTACTATCGATAATTTTACCTCGCTAATTCATCATTTTCGTGTAGCAAATATAACATTATAACTGGCATGAAAAAGAGGTTGTTGTCCTGGGAGGTGATAATGTTCTTAATGTTGATATAGGAGGTGACAGTGGTGTTAATGTTGATTTGGAAAGTGTTACCGATGTCAACATCGGGAGGTGATACTGTTGTTAATTTGGGAGGTGATATTGGTGTTGATTTAAGTGAACCAATGATGTCCTTACCCAAAAAAAAAAAAAGTAACCATACCCAAAAAAAAGACAACCAATGATGTTGAAGTTGATACTGAACGTGGTGGTGGAGATGGTGCATGTAATTTGGGAGATGAAGAATTAGTTGGTAAGTGTGAATTGAGTGATGGTGGTAATTTTGATTTGATTTTTAATTTGTAGGGACATGCGAGCCAGAATGTTACATTACCCTCTTTTACTAAAAAACTTAACATCAATGCTTTGAGTCGCATAACAACATGCTACACATGTTAAAAAACAAGAACTAAAAAATATAAAGTCGGCAGCCGACAGGGCCTGACGTTAGCAATCATTCCCAACGTCTCGGTTGGTACACTGGGATCTATTCCCAAATTTTGGGAATATGAATCAATCAGTTTTTTACTCAGAATTTTTTGTTACCAGTCTAATTATGTACATATTTTATAAATACACACTTATACATCAAAGCATGCAAACAGGTACGCACCACTATTGGCAACTGAATTTCAACTTTTCACCTAAACAAACTAGTTTAAAAGGAAAGCTTGTTTTATCAATTTAACGATGTGATGTAATGGGTGAAGACACATTTTCATACAGGTGGGATGTTTCCCTTATGTACGAGTACAAGGATGGGACATTGTATTTAAAACGGCGTTTCTCGAAGTCTCTTTCACCAAAAAGAATGGAAAACAGTAAATAACAAAAAATAGTTTGGAGGGTTCTTTCATTCCACATCTCCCCTTGGATGCTGTATTTAAAAAAGTCATAATGAATACACCTACAGCACAAGACTATGGCAGTTGAGTTTTATTTATTTTGGACAATCATAGACGTGTGTAATAAATTTATTAATTATTGTACAGATATTTTAGGGAGTAACTAAAAGATATTTATTTAAGAATATAGGTATATTAAAGAAAATAAAGCACAAATATTACGACACCAAGTACCATTGGACCACCTTAACCCACGTTGTTTCACTGTACGGTTGCCGCAACTCTGCCTATAAAGCTCGCCATAAGGTCTCGTTTAATTGGACCGACCTATCACCAGGCCATAATATGCCATATGCCATATGCAGGGCCACAATTTGGACATGTACGTACTAACCTTCACAGAGTCAACGTCACAAGTGACCACCTCGGAACTAAAACTAACTTGGAGCTGGCTATGTTTTTTTTTATGCTTCTTTTATATATTCGATTCACATTTTGAAATAAAATAACCCCGCGAACACTATTTTCTACACATTAGCACAAATGAAAAAAACATTTAAATAATTTTTGTATTTATATAAACTAGTTAGATATTAATCCCTTTTGGTAAGTTGAACTTGGTATTTGCATTTAAAAAAAGCTGAACTTGGTATTGTATTCCATCTAAGCCAATAACAATGGTATTAACTTGACACTTTAGGTATTAAAGAGTTTGAGTCCCTAAATAATTATTTACATTAAACTTCTTACTTATTATTAAATAATTTTATTTAAAATATATTATTTATAAATTTTTATATTGATAAAATTGTTTAATATTAGTACAATAGTAAGAGATTCTTTCGTATTATAAAAAAAAGTAAAAATTTTACTTATATTAATAATTATTATGCTTGCAACAATAACAATAACAACATTCTTTTGAGACGTGAAGTTTAAAAAGGTATAGTAGCATGCAGTATTATCTTTATCTAGTAAAGAGGCAAAAAGTCAATATATCCAGTAAATAAGGCTTTCCGCTTTGTAGAAGTTAGGGCGCACTGAAAGATGGGGTCTAGAAAAGTTTAGTACTCCCTCCTATCTAAAATAAAAGTTGTTTTAGAGGGATTTTAATTATTCAAAATAAGCGTCATTCGTGATTTTTCATGCATGTTTATAATTTTACTTCCAAAATTACCCTATAATTTCTCTAACATCTTAATTACACAGATTATATTTTCAAGGTACTTTAACATGCAATTAATAAGGGTATATCAAATATTTCATTAACTTTCTTAATAAATGTGCATCCCTCTAAAACGACTTTTATTTTGGATAGGAGGGAGTAGTATGCAACCTCACCTCTAATTAATACAGAAACTAAAAGTCAATATATCAGCACACTAAGTTCTCTACTTTACGGAAGTTTGGGGAGGGTCATAATATATTCAATCTTTCCTTATTTTTTAAAAAGAGCTTATTTATGTTACTTAAATATGTGACCTTACAATACAAAAAAGCAAATTTAAGCAATGGATAGTTATTCATTTGAAGGTTAAGAGATGCTTGAGATTAAGCGTATAATAGTTTTAGATATTATTTAATAAATCATATATTATATATTTTAAAGTAAAATAATAACTTAAAATTAAGTTTTATATATATATAATGTAATTGATCACTTAACGACTTAAATTTAAAAGATTTTAAACTAATACTGGAATTTATGGGACTTTTATCGGAACCTCAATAATTGGAAATAGTCAAAAAGCCCCATATTCATATTATGTATAAACAATAATACAACAAGAAATTTTATAAAAATATTTAGTAGAGTTAAAGAAGCACGTCCAATTTATTCTAATCACTCTGTTATAATCTTATTTTATTTATATATTTATACGGGATTACGTAAATATGTAAATTTATCTTTAATAAAACATAATAATAGCGATATAACCGGAATGGGATATCTGAAGATTCCGTCTTTTGTCTTATTTTCTTGCATTTTCAGCCGCCAAAATCGATTTAGTGGTTCCACCGCATAGGGTTACTGCACTTGTCAGATCCAATGGTTTTAATAATTTGCCACTTTTCTACTGCCACGTGTGCCTGACTGGTCCCAAATGAGTAGGGCTAGGACCACTTACACGTACTTTTTTAATGACAACCTCACCGCAACTCTCCCAAAGGTAATTTCACTTTCAGTACGGGTCTCTGTGTGTCCTTTGTCTTTGCTCATCTGACGGGAATTCATTTCATATGTATTCAATAAGTTTCTGGCCCATACAATGAAAATTTTACAAAGTAAGATTAAATCAATTTCTAAGAAAATGAAATGTTGAAGAGCGAAATTCTTGTTACTAGGAGAGGAGTATTCTTAAAATTTGCTTCATCACTATGCACGCCTATGTTCCTGTTACTAATGTAGTGAATCTTCTCAAAATTAAACAGAAAACTTGTGTTATAAATACGAGTACATGATGAATGAGAACTGAAAAAAAAAATGGATACCAACACAGAGAATTTGAGAAGCAGAGTTACGTGAATATGTAAATAAAACCAAACAAAAGATCTGATTCGGCAATTTTCCTTTCCTCACCCCTTTTCTCTGTATATATAACACAGAAAAATTGGACAGAGCGAGCAGGACAAGCGTAGGACGGTGAAGTTTTATCAACGTCAGTGTCAGAAACCTTTATGACAGGAAAAGAACTTAAAAGAGGGGAGAAAGTAGCCCAGAAGGGGATTGAAGCTCGTGAATAGTGTGCCGCATTCGGACAGTCGGACGGGTTCAGATTACCCGTTACTAAAAATCTGCGCCACTCTTTTTTTATTGGCATTTATTTATCTGATCTTTTTCTTTGTCATTTGTTAGATACTGTAGTTCTCAACAAAACTGAATGATACAAGCTTTTAGGAAAAGAGGAGCTATTTCCCTGTCGGACTAAGTGATTTCTGTTTTCCTTTGTTTTTTAATGGTCTTTTAATCTTATATTTCCCTGTCCGACGAGACTCCAAGCGACCGGTGTTAGATCATTTTTGTATTTGTCATTATAGTTAGTTCTAGTTAGTTATCTCTTATTAGCTAGCTAATCATTCTTTTATTGTAATTAGCATAGTTAGCCTCTCCAACTATCTTTGTATATAAACTCTCTGTTTACGCATTCTAGAAATGAGAAGAATCAATTTCAAACTCCACATGGTATCAGAGAAATTTTCCTCTGTCTTTCTTCTTTGATTGTTCTCCTTTTTTGAGCTGCCAAACATGGCAGATCCGTTACCTTCTAGTCCCTATTACATACATCCTAATGAAAATCCTTCCCTAATACTTGTTGACCCACCTCTCTCAAGTTCGAACTACCATACTTGGTGTCGCGCGATGAAGATGGCTCTCCTTTCTAAAAACAAACTTAAGTTTGTCGATGGCTCCATCACTGTTCCTCCGACTACAGATCCGATGTTTCCACACTGGGAACGCTGCAATAATCTGGTACTTTCTTGGCTACAACGCTCCATCTCTCCTTCGATCACTAGTTCTATTCTCTGGATAGATCACGCTTCTGATATTTGGATTGATTTGCGGGAACGGTTTTCGCAAGGAGACATTTATCGCATCTCAGATTTGCATGATGAGATTAGTTCTTTCAAGCAAAGTGATCACTCTGTAACCGATTATTTTACTGCCCTAAAAGTTTTATGGGATGAGTTATTGCAGTTCCGCCCTCTACCTGTTTGTTCTTGTTCCCCTTCTTGTTCTTGTGGTGCTATGGTTCAGATTAAGAAATATCATGATCAGGATTATATTATTCGGTTTCTGAAAGGTCTTTCTCCTCCTTATGCTGCTGTTAGATCTCAGATTATGTTAATGGATCCTCTCCCTACTTTGAACAAAGTTTTCTCACTGGTCATTCAACACGAACGGCAGATCACAGAGGTTTCTCCTCCGGTGTTTGTTGGTAACTCTATTCGACACAGCTCCGCTTCATCTTCTCGATCCCCTGTTTCATATGGTTCCAGCAATTCTAATGGCTCCGATACTTCTTCATCTTCCTTTGATACACGGTTCTGTACTTTTTGTCAAAAACCACGGCATACCGTTGAAACTTGCTATCGCAAGAATGGGTTTCCAGTTGGCTATAAATCTCGAGGCTCATATTCTCGGGCTCACAATGTTTTTGTTGAGGATCCGCATGACTCTTCTCCTACTGAATCACTTGAGGATTTATCTGTTGCTAAATCTAATAACTCCAGTGTTAATTTGACTCAAGAGCAATACAATCAGCTCCTTACCTTACTCAGTCACACCAATCTCTCCACCGCACCATCCACCTCCAGCTCTCCACGCATTACCAATCAAGTAATGTCCATTCCATCTTCTTCATCCCTTGCACTTCCTCACGAAGGTACTTCATCTACTTTCCTTTCTCTGTTTACACCTACCTCATGGATTGTTGACACTGGTGCTACTGACCATATCACAAATTCTTTACATGCATTTGCTGTTTATAAACGCATTTCCCTTGTTACAGTCACTTTGCCTGATGGTACTAAAGTACTTGCTTCTCTTTCTGGTACAGTTTTCTTTAGTGCTGATTTTTATCTTACTGATGTTCTTTACATTCCCTCCTTTGCTTTTAATTTACTCTCTGTAACACGTCTCACCTCTTGTTTGCCATGTGTTCTTCATTTTCACCTTTCCACTTGCTCTATACAGGCTCTGCCCACGAGGAAGATGATTGGTACAGCTAGAGTTCTTCATGGCTTATACATTCTGGACATTCCACCAAAATCATTTCCCGTTTCTGCAACCTTGTCTTCCACCTCCACTGTTATTCCTTGGCATCAGCGACTTGGTCATGTCTCTGATTCTCGTTTATGTCTTTTTAAAGCTTATATACCCTCTATTCCTTTATCGAATAATACCGCTTGTGATGCTTGTCGTTTAGCTAAGCAAAGAAAGTTACCTTTTCCTGTAAGCTACACTAAAACAACACATATTTTTGAACTCATTCATGTGGACATTTGGGGACCCAATTCTATCATTTCAATTCATGGTCATCGTTATTTTTTAACAATTGTCGATGGTTACAGCCGATATACGTGGATTATTTTAATGAAACAAAAATCAGACACACGTCAGTACATTCAACACTTTTTCTCCTTAGTTGATACCCAATTTCACACTTCCATAAAAAATTTGAGATCTGATAATGGGCCCGAATTTGCTATGCCCCAATTTTATGCCACCAAAGGCACTCTTCATCAAACGTCCTGCGTTGAAACACCTGAACAAAATGGTCTTGTGGAACGCAAGCACCAACATATTTTAAATATCTCTCGGGCTCTTCTTTTTCACGCTTCAGTCCCTAAATTTTTTTGGGGCTACGCTGTTCTTCATGCCACCCATCTTCTCAACCGTACCCCTACCCCTTTACTCAACAACAAAACACCTTTTGAATTTCTTTATCATTCTTCGCCTGATTTTTCCCAGCTTCGTGTGTTCGGCTGTTTAGCTTATGCCACCACCCTTGTCAGTCATCGTCACAAGCTTGACCCTCGTGCCCGTAAGTGTCTCTTTCTTGATTTTAAACCTAATGTCAAAGGTTATCTTTTATTTGACACCATCACCAAACACATCTTCGTTTCGAGAAACGTCACCTTCCATGAACACCTTTTTCCTTTCTCCAAACCTAACTCCTCACCCACCACGATTCCTCATATCTTTGCTCCTTCCGTTTTATATGATTCCTCAGTTGATGTTCCCCTATCCCCTACTCCACCCTCTTCCTCTCAACCACCACCCCCCTTCCTCTCGTCCTGTTCGCGACCGACAACCCCCATCTTACCTCCGTGACTACTACTGCTCTACTGCTGCCACCAATCATCTTCCAGGTACATCTCCTCACTCCCTTTCTTCTGTTGTTTCATATCATCATTTATCACCTGCGCATTTACATTTTACTTTAGCCCTCTCTGCCCACCCTGAACCTAAAACCTACAAACAAGCCGCTACCCATGAATCTTGGCGTGAGGCTATGCGAGCTGAAATCCTTGCTCTTGAACAAAATAACACTTGGGTTATTACTGATCTCCCACCTGGTAAATCTCCAATTGGTTGTAAATGGGTGTTTCGGGTCAAACACAAGGCCGATGGTTCAATAAAGCGCTACAAGGCTCGTTTGGTTGCCAAGGGTTATACCCAGACTGAAGGTATTGATTACTTTGATACTTTCTCTCCTGTGTGTAAAATGACTACTGTTCGCTTGCTTCTTGCCTTGGCCACTTCTCAGCAATGGCACCTCCAGCAGCTTGATGTTAATAACGCCTTTCTTCATGGCGATTTACATGAGGAGGTCTACATGGTCTTGCCGCCTGGTTTTGAACATGTAGATAAAACAAAGGTCTGTAAGTTACAAAAATCTCTCTACGGTCTCAAGCAAGCCAGTCGGCAATGGTTTGCCAAACTCACAACAGCCCTTATTGCTCTTGGTTACACTCAATCTGCCTCGGATCATTCTTTGTTTATCAAGAAAAATGGTGATTCCATCACCTCTCTGTTAATCTACGTGGATGATGTGATTCTTGCTGGGAATGATCTCAATGAGATAAATTCAGTCAAAGCATCCTTGGATTCTGCTTTCAAAATCAAAGATCTGGGCACTCTCAAATTCTTTCTTGGCCTTGAAGTTGCACGGAGTTCTGCTGGTCTACATCTTTACCAGAGAAAATACACACTTGATCTTTTACAAGACTATGGCTTCACTGATTGCAAACTAGTTGCAACTCCTATCACTACCAAATCCAATCTCAAGCTTCGCACAGATGACAATGCGTTGCTTCCCGATCCTACTTCTTACAGACAGCTTGTTGGCAGGTTATTATATCTGACCTCTACTCGACCGGATATCACCTTTGCAGTTCAGCAACTTAGCCAGTTCCTTGACAAGCCTACCTTCACTCATTTACAAGCTGCCCATCGTGTTCTTCGATATCTCAAAGGATGCCCCAGCCTCGGTTTGTTTTTCTCTGCCTCTTCCTCCATGACTCTCCAAGCTTTTAGTGACAGTGATTGGGCCGGCTGTCCTGATACACGACGATCAATGACTGGTTTTTGTGTTTTCTATGGTCATTCTCTCATCAGCTGGAAGGCTAAGAAGCAAACCACGGTTTCAAGATCTTCATCAGAGGCAGAATATCGAGCTCTAGCAACAACCATTTGTGAAATCCAATGGTTACATTTTCTTCTTGCCGATCTTCATCACCCTCAATCTTCTCCCACAGCTGTGTTTTGTGACAACAATTCCGCTTTACATCTTGCTGCCAATCCCATTTTTCATGAAAGAACAAAACACATCGAATTGGATTGCCATCTCGTTCGCGAAAAGGTCATATCTGGACTTGTGCACCTCATGCCTTGTTCTTCGCGCCATCAATTAGCCGATGTCTTCACCAAATCCTTGGCTGCCACCCCTTTCCATTCCAACATTACCAAGCTGGGATTGCTCACCATCCACAATCCAGCTTGAGGGGGGCTGTTAGATCATTTTTGTATTTGTCATTATAGTTAGTTCTAGTTAGTTATCTCTTATTAGCTAGCTAATCATTCTTTT
>JANKOE010382247.1:0-11749 GCA_026284465.1 Erythroxylum citrifolium | reverse complement strand
AACCCTACCAGGCAAGATAAGCAGGTCACACGGTTTCAAGCAAACGAGTTGGGTTCCGGTAGCGGGATCCAACAATACTTATCCACTTCACCTTACTAATATTTTGATTATTCACTAACTTACTGCAAATCTTTTTATCAATAGAAAAATTTATTATAGATAACTATTATCTTGTTGAATTTAATATTGGTTACATTATGAATGACAACAAAACCAAGATACCACTATTCTCAAGTTCTATCCACAATAATCTCTATCTTATAAAGATGTTAGATTTTAAAGACATGAGAGGGGGAGTGAAGGATTTCTACAAAAAGAACTTTATTACTTTAGCTTACAATATACCTACAATGTTTTCTTCTCACTCCATTGGCTTATATTTCTGGCCTATTTATAGTTGTAGGAAGTCTTTGGTGAATTGTAAAATATTCTAGATATTTTTCCTAGTATTTATGTTACTTCCTATTTTAAACTTAGAATTCATATAAGAAATTTCTTCATAATTAATTGCACACACTTTCCTAGGCTAATTAATTGCACACACTTTCATAGGCTTTCTAGATTAAATTTTTTTCATAGATCTCCTAAACTTTTAGATTAATTTTCAACACTACCCCTAATATAAAAAAGTCTAGCACTCTGAGCATGTTTTTCAATTTAATGAACTTTTCTGCTAAGACTATCTTAATGAAGATATCTGCTAATTAGTTATCGGTCATGCAAAATTCCATCTTGATCTCTCTTTGCTCTATGAGCTCTCTAATGAAGTTGTGCCTTATCTAAATGTTCTTTGTTTGCCTATGAAATACTAGATTCTTTGTCATTGTAACGGTTGACATATTATAACAATGAATTACTATTAGATCCTCCTTGTCTTATTGTAAATCTTCTTAAACTCTTCTGAAACTCTTTTAAACCATATAGCTTGATACGTAGCATTTGTTGCAACTATGTATTCTTCTTCATTAGAAGATAGTGCAATAGTCTTGGAGCTACCGGTAAGGTTACTCTTTTGTAACCAGAAGGTTTAGTATAATTGATGACTCTCATAAAGTAAGTAGCTTTGTGCACTGTCTCTTTGCTCGATAGTGCTACAGTGCCAAGTAAAAATACATACCTATTGTTCTTTTTCTATCATCTATGCTTCCAGGCCAATCGACTTTTGTATAGCCTGTCAAATTATTACTTCTTTCTATCTCGTACCGAATAACACATTTCTTTATACGTTTGACATATATTAGTATCCTCTAACCCGCCATCAAATGTGCTTTGATAGGATCACTCATCAATATGGACACAATACTTACCACATATATAATATCTGGTTTCATATTTGTCAAGTAGATTAGTAAACTAACTAGGATTTTATATATTATTGCATTAACTTTCCCTTGTTTATCATTCTTGTACAACTTTTCATTCATTGTCATATGTGTGACAAGTGGTTTACATTCTTTCATGTCAAAATTTTTTTAGTAGGTCATCCGTGTACTATTCTTATGAGATAAAGATTCATCTAGGCTCCTATTTGACTTGCATCCTAAAAGAGCATGATGATGGCTCATTTGGAATTTTGGTAGACCATACTCTACAAGATATTTGTCAATCTTACTATTCAATGCCAAGTATTACTATTCCAAGCTTGTCTAACTACATATAATTCCTTTTCAACTAATACACTTTGTCATTTTTCCTTCGAATTTTGTACCATTCTGATTGCTCTACATAGATTTCATCTTCAATTTCTCCATTTAGGAAAGATTATTTCACATTCAATTGATATACTTGAAGATTTAGTTACTTAACTAAGAATAAACACTACTTTTATTGTTTCTATGTAAACAACTAGAGCAAAAGTCTTACTGAAGTCAACACCTGGCTGTTATGAGTGGCCTTTAAAGATAAGTTGAGCTTTGTGTTTTTGAATGGCTTCATCCTTATTGTATTTGATTTTGTAAATCCATTAAACCTATTTACTTCTTTTTATTTTGTCTTTTTATGTGATTTCCCATATACCATTTTTCTCAATCATTTTATTTCCCTCATTTATGGCTTTTCTACAAATTTCTTCTTTGGTACTTTTTTCATATTCTTAGATTTGGTTTTCATTACCCTATTGATTGTCAAAGTTAAGGTACTTCTTCCTCTACTTGATTTTCTTCTTTTTGATGTTGTCGATCATATTGTGCTAATGATGGTAACGGTGTGCTCGAGCTTGGATCACTTACTCTCTACGGCTCGCTGACTTTTTTCATAAAGCTTGACTCCTTTTATGACTTCAACATTCCATTGTCAACTTACTCTTTAGTCGAATATGATATCCTGTAACTTGTATAATTGATAGCCTTTTGATTACTCACTGTAGCCAATAAAGACACATTTTTCTCCTTTTTCATCTGACTTCTCTCTATTCCCTTTTGGAATATAGTACACATCTAAAAACTTTAAAATGGTCAATTGTTGGATTTCTTTTCATCCATGCTTTATAAGGAGTCATACTTAAGACTACCTTATTAGGAGAATGATTTAGAATATATATTATAGCATTAACTACTTCTCTCCATAGATTGTTTTGGTAGACTATTACCTTATAACATTGATTAAGCCATCTCGACAATGGTTCTATTCTTCCTTTTGGCAACACCATTTTGTTATGGTGTACATCGAACAACTACCTCATTTTTTATGCCTTGTTCCTTAAAAAAATGATGAACCTATGACTACTAAATACTCCACCATGATCAGTTCTCAAGATTTTAAGGGAATGCCTATATTGTTTTTATGCTAAGGCTTTCTACCACTTTAAGTAAGCGAATGGATTAAAAAAAATGGATGAAATACACCTATATCATTGGCATCCAATCATTGACAAAGAGAAGAAAATATCTTTTTCCTCCAAAACTAGTGATTCTTGGACCCCAAATGTCAATATACACCATCTAAAAAGGAATCTTAGCTTTTAAAGATGTTTTTGAAAGTGGAATCCTATGCATTTTCCATAAATGAAACCTTCACAAACTTTGTTTTTTGAAGAAATAGAAGGAAACACAAGCACCATGTTCTTTTTCTTTAGAAGTTTAACGCCATTGAAATTCAAATAACCATCTCAAGTGTCACAATATGGATTCATCCATTTTCTTGAATCTCAATGCATTTTACGGCATCTCCACAAGAAAAGCCTTGGTAGTTGCCATTTTAATAGAAGATATGGCTTGGCTTTTCTTCTTGTCAATAATGATGCTTATATTGTCATCAAAGATGACTTTATAATTTTTGCAAATCAATTGGCCTACAATTAATAAATTTTGAGCAAGGCCTATCACATAGAAAATATTAGGGATTTATTTTCTTTATCGTCTTGGGATCTAATAGTAGCAGTTCTTTTTCCTTAAATAATGAGTATATTTCCATCACTAAGTGTAACTTAGGATTTAACAATTTCATATAGTAGAACAAAGCAACTTTTATTATTGTCATATAGTTTAAACAACCACTATCAATGCATCAAACATCCATTGATTCTTATGAAGATTAAAAAATTCATTTTTTTTGAGATATTTGATTCTTCCTTTTATTGGTACCAACAATCTTTCTCATAATGAAGGTGCCTTTTGCATCTTTTACATTTGTTCCAATAATCTTTTGTGTCGTAATTGTTTTTCTTGCATAATTTGCAATAGGAGCTTGATGTATCATTGCTCTTTTACATCCCTCTTCCCCTATCACAGTTAGTAAGTGCTTTTCTTCTTTGAGATTTTTTGTCGTGGCTATTTTTCTTATCTCCATCATTTTGGAGATATTTATTTGTGTTTACAATGCTTGCTCTAATGGCATCTCAAATCTTTATAGTCTAGCTTTATGAGCTTCTAGAGAGACATATTGTGGCTGCCATATAAGAATAAAAAGATTTATCAAAACTCCCTCTATTGTTGTGGCTAATATTGTGGTTGCCATAAAAGAATGCAAAGATTTATCAAAACTCCCTCTAGTGTTGTGGCTACCATAGAAGAATAAAAAGGTCATATTTTGCAAGAAAAATTCCTAATATTTTGTACTATTTTCTTATCTTATATTGTGTCCCCATAAACTCCAATTTGGTTGAAGATATTATAAATACAAGAGAAGAAAGATTATAATGATTTCTCTTCCGACATTAGCAGTATGTTAAAATCTTTCTGTGAGGATTAGAGTTTGATGGATATTACCTTCTCTATGCCTTTAAATTCATTTTTGAGTGTCTCTCATACCCCCTTTTGCACTGCCTACTTCATAATTCTTCGAAAAATCCCCTTGTTTGATGATAGCAAGGCCTTGGCATCATGTTACTTATTTTTCCCATACTCCTTTTATAGTATATATGTCTATATAGCCAATCCTTCTTAGCTTGTCAGGACTTCCTAACCATTCTTTATAACATCCCATAAGTCTTATAAGATGTCTTCATTTGGATACTCTAATAATTATATGCTTCCCTATTAAAAATGGGAATTAAAGTTTGGGTATAGTTAAAGGTTGATAAATTAGGTGAACAAAGGAAAGCCATTAAGAAGGGCCAACATTACTCTGATACCATTGTTAGACTTTGAGGATATGAGAGGGGAAATGAAGGATTTGTATTAAAAAAAAGGTTTCGTTGGTTTAGCTTACAATATGCTTATAATGTTTTTCTTCTTACTCTAGTGGCTTACATTTCAGCCTTATTTATTGTCGTAAGAAGTGAGTGGTAACTTCCAAAAATATTTTAGAAATTTTTCCAAGTATTTATTTGACTTCCTAGTTTCTATCATTTTGGACTTAGAATTCATATAATATTAATTGCATTTTCCTAGGCTTTCTAAATTAATTTTTTACACACTTTCCTAGTCTTTCTAAATTAATTTTCTTCATAACTTTCTGTACTTTTTAGATTAATTTTTAACAAAAAATTCCTCTAAATTTCATTAATCTTATTGTTTTCACAATCACTCCTGCTTTGCTCAATATCTAAAATCAACGTCTTATCATCCTTTTGGTCTACATTTTCTCATTTAACTCATTTTTGTTTGTTAAGTCAAATGTCCTTAATTCTTATATCTCATGTCTTTAACAAAAAAGTACTAAGATTTTTTTTCTTTATCTTCTTATATATATACAAACCTTTACAACTTATTCACTGTGAAATTTAAGAGCCTTTCCTATCGCTTTCCTTTTCTAAGTATTGATATTTTATCATTTTTATTAATGATTTTAGTTACTATATATGGATATTTATCTCTCATAGTAAAAAATCTGATACTCTTTCTTATTTTCAAATTTTAAAATTGTTGCAGAGACTTTTTTCTCCACCACTATTAAAACTTTACAATGTGATCGAGCATATGAACTCATCAAAAGGGTGTTTACTCAATATAACATCACCTAATATATGTCTTTTCCTCGTACTCCTTATCAAAATAGCCTAGCTGTATGCGAAATTCATCATATCCTAAAATTGACCTCATTCTTCTTCTCCAAATCCCTCTTCCCAAATACTTTTAATTTTAAGCCTTCTCTAATTCTATATAATTTATTAATTTGTTACTTCTTTATTTAAAGTCCCTACATGCGATACTTCTTCTCACCAAACTAAGCAGTTCTCAATTTCATGCATTTGGACGTACTTATTTCTCTTTTCTAAATTCCAATTGGATAGATAATCTTTGTAGCCCTTGTCATATTCACTTTCTTTAAAATGACTTTCACTATGATAAATCACCTCTCTCACTCCCTCTCCCTCTTCATCTTCTACAATAGCATTACCTTTTCCCTTCAATATAGATTCTCGCCTTACTTCTTCAACTCCTTGACCACATCATACTCTTACATCTTTGTTACCATGTCCTTATCCTATTATCATGCACACATCCCTTTTTTTTTTGTAATTATATCACGTATTTTGTTAACAATCATAATCCTCATGATTCTAGCCCTAAGTCCTTTTCCTAAGCATAAAAATTTTCGCATTGGGTATAAGTTATACTTAATGAGTTCAATGATCCTTATTGAAATCAAATGAAGACTCTTATTCCTCTAATATCAAATGTTAACATTATCAATTATAAATGAGTCTTTCGTATTAAATGGAATCTTGATAATCCTATTGAGCATTATAAAGCTTGCCTTGTTGCTAAGGGATATCATCAAGCTCTAGCTATCAATCACACTAATACTTTAGTCCTATTGTCAAACTTATAACTATTCAGATTATTCTCACTATTGCTCTTTCTAATAAGTAACATGTTTATAATCTTGATTTCAATAATGCCTTTATTTATGGTCATCTTTAGGAATTAGCGTTTCTGTATTAGATTCCTAGCTTTATTGATCCCCATCATCTTCACTATATTAACCTTCATAAATCCTTTTATTATCTTAAACAAGCCTCGTGCTTAGTTTCATCATTTAATTCAAAAACTTTATTATCTCAATTTTACTTTCTCATAATGTGACACATATCTTTTCCTTCACAATACTTTGTCTCACACATTCTTACTTTTAGTCTATATCGATGACATATTGGATACATTCACTCTATTCATTAACCCACTTATACATGACCTTAACACTACTTTCAACTTTACAAACTTAAGTCTTGCTTATCACTTACTTGGCATTATGGCCACAACCATAATGTTGCTCAACATTATATGAAATTAAGGATATAAATAAGGAGATAGGTTTTTGGATTTCTTGGATCTACTTTTCCTAATAGATTTCTTACTATTATTAATCCAAAAAATCTTTGGTGATCATCTTCTTTGTCTCCAGACTTGGAATGAGTATAAGTGAAGCTATTTGTGAGTGTAATGGAGGAACCACAAATATATGGTACATATCTTGAGTTAAGTTTATTGTTTTATGGCTAGGTGCTTCACAATGCATATCACTGGACTCAAGGATACTTAGATTTCCCTTAGTAGTTATAGGCTATTCAAGCATTACCTTATTATAGTTAATGGCACTTATTTCCTTAGGGACCTTATCATCAACATTATGAGCTAGCTTAAAGCCTTGAGAATTATTAGTTTTAAGAATAACATTTAGCTGAGTTTCAAGGCCCATAATTTCTAAGTAGTCTTCTTTTGGGAACCTCCTCGTGGCTTTCCATTTCTTATCTTATTGCTTCAAGTTTGGCTACCATTGATAAGACACTGTAATAGAATCTTTAACCAAAGATAATGTAAGGCAAACTGTTTTTTAGCTCAACAATCCAATTCTTTTCCTTAAGGTAGTTATTTCATCTATGCATATAGGCTTGCTCGTATAACTTTCCAATTAACTCAATCCACTTATTGAATAATATTCAAGAGGAAAATTATAAATGTTAATCCATATGGGGATAAGTTCATACTTAATTTTTTCCATGGTAACACCTAGTTTCCAAAGCTATAAAAAGATGGGGAAGCTATTAACATGCCAGAGCCTAGCTTTGAGGATCTCCTTTTCTCTAGCATTAGTAGAGAATTTAAAAAAAATCTATTATCCTCATAAAGGAAATCCTCGCTAAGGACTTTTCCTTTCCAATAATTTGTGGCCTAGCTATTGATTATACAGAACGAAGGGCACTTCCCTAAGAAGAAGACAACCAAGGTAGATGACCAACTTTTAGCTCCTTCTCTCATGGTTTCTGTATGAGGAGAAACAATATGACATCTTTGTAATTCAGTAGGAGGGAAATAATTGAGAGTTAATATGGAGTTCTTGCTTAGTACCTATTTCCAATTGAGATAAGGGTTGATACTAAAGGGAGGAAGAGGTATAGTAATCTAGAAAGGATCATTTTCACCGAAGCTTGCCTGCTAAAGAGGAGAAGTTAGATAGTGGGGAAGGTAGAACAAACAAGCAAAGAGCTGGAGCTAAGAGGGAGCAAAGGGTTAAGGGTGGGGCGAGTAAGCATGGGACATGAAAGGAAATACATAGAAAGAACAAAAATATCCTTAAGAAGCCGAAAAACACTCATGTACATCAATAATAGTGAGAAAGCAAATATAAGGTGAGATCTAGCACAAAAGTAGTAGATAAGAAGGAAATAAATGAAGGGTCAAATAAGAATGGACTAAGGAAATGAGAAAGCACTTGGAGGAAGAAGATAGCGTTGGAAAATATAGGAAGAATCCCTATATTATTAAGAGAAGCTAAAGCTTCTCTTTCCATTGGTTGGACTAAAAAAAGATTAATTTATCATTATCAAGTCAAAATGTTGTAAGGTTACTATGTTATCATTCTAAACAGAAAATATTAAGAAAGAGGATGAAAAGAAAAAAGATTGAGGGATTTTCATAATTTGTTCTTCAAAGTTTATATTCGTAAACTAAAAAAGCATAAAAAAAAGTTACAATTTTTTTGTCATACTTATATAATATCTAAAATACTTTCCTACAAAGAGAATTGAGATACAAATATTACAATAATATGTTTGATCTATAGAATTAGTTGATTAATCTTGAAAATTAATAAAATTTTATTCCAATTCTTGCAGTCATTTGATTAAAGTAAATTTAATAAATTTCTTGATATTTTTACATAAAGGATGCGAAGGATACAGGTTATTTTAATTTGTATGTCATGTTATAATGAACTCAAAGTGATTATTCAAATGCGAAGGATACAGGTTACTTTAATTTGTATGTCATGTTATAATGGACTCAAAGTAAGTATTCAAATGTCTTGCACTTAGTTATCAACTCTATCATAGGACATCATACGCTTTTAGCTTGCTCATACACAACCTTATCATCGTCACTACACCTGTAATAGTATGTTTATCTTCTTTGATGCGTGGTAAAAACAATTTATAGAGAACTGTATGCTTATATTAGTTGATCAAAATTTTTTTAATAAAAATCTTATCTTCAATTATTTTGTTGCAGTGGGTTGGTATCCGAACTAGTTTGCCATTGCCTTGTGGTTGGGAAGTCTTCTCTCAAATATTAATCTATTTCCTTATAGAAGACTACATAGGTTACTGGCTTCATAGGTGGCTCCATACCAAATGGGCATACGAGAAAATCCACCACGTTCACCATGAGTACACTGCTCCAATAGGACCTGCAGCACCTTATGCACATTGGGCAGAAATTTTGATCCTTGGCTTTCCTTCATTTATCGGTCCCGCGTTAGTTCCGGGACACATACTCACCTTTTGGGTTTGGTTTGCTTTGAGGCAAATGGAAGCAATTTATGCTCATAGCGGGTAAGCCTCGTCGAACTCTTCCATTGACAAACCCATTTTTTGTGTAGCAGACCTCTTTCATGTAGCTGCTTTAGCATTAGGATTGGATTGTCCTTAAAAAGGCAACTGAAAACATCATCATTCATTAGGATTGGATTGTCCTTCAATAAGCAACTGAAAACATTAATGTATACAATAGTCGGCTTCATACATATGTTAAAATTTTGTGAAAAGCTTATTTGAGTTGCTGTAATAAAGTTACCTCATATTCATATGAAAGCATCCGACGGCTGGCTTATTATAGCTCAGAACAGAAACTTGCGAAGATACATCATTTATTCATGAGAAGTTAACTGATGTAGATATGAATTTCCATGGAGTCCTACAAAGTTAGTTCCCCTGTTTGGAGGTGCTGAGTATCATGATTACCATCACTACGTGGGTGGCAAAAGCCAAAGCAACTTCGCATCTGTGTTCACATATTGCGATTACATCTATGGCACCAATAAGGTATCTCACATTTGTTCTCTCTTTTTATTTATTTTAAAGCACAGTTAAGAAATATGATTTTGAGTATATTAATCCATCTACATTGTTAATTTCTCAATAGGGTTATAGGTATCAAAAATTGATCCCGAGGAAGGTACGTATGAGCTACTAAAATTGCTTTTGGTACTTGAAAAAGCAAGTCAATGAGATCATCAAATATTTTTATTTTACATTAAGAAAGGTGTGCGTATGTGAAAAAGTATATATATAAGAATTTTGATGTGGGATGAATTTAGCTTACATTGCAACTTCAAGATATCTTCCGTGATTTTCTATTTGAATTGCAGATATGCATGGCAAAAATAAGTTTTCAACCCTTCTTTTAATAATCTTTTGTTGATGAAGGGACATCAAGGAAGCATGCAATGAACACACAAAGACAGAAGATATACCTAACAGTTAGCTTCTCAGGTTTCCAACGTTTAATTCACATCCCAGTACCTCAGGTTATGCTTCTTAATGTGTATTAAAAACATAAATCAACACATGAAATTTGTTTTCTCTCTCTTTTTAGTGCATTTCTTCTTTAAAAATTGTAATTAAGTGTGGTTTTGCTGTATCATTGGAGACATGTCAGTTGATATTGAATATATTGGTAAGTGTGGATATGTTGGATATATTGAAATTTGGATACAACATATCTTTCTTTTTGGCAAGTGTAACACAATTCGCATGTTAGACATTTCTCTATAGGAAACAAATGTATAAGGAGCCTACTGTTAGACCCTTAAGTCTTAATTATGAAATTGTGTGAGCATTGGAGAGCATTAACCAATGTTTAATAGTTGAAGTGACAAAATGAGGCAAAGACTTGCAAGTAGGTCAGAAAAGTAGGCATTGTTGATGAGTTGACATGCATATTTGGACATTGACAGAAATCTTCAAACAAGATACAAGATTCAGATGTGAGACAAAAAGATTACTTGAGATGGACCTTAAGTTGAAAGTTTGTCGAATCATATGTATAAGGGAGACATATGACAGCTCTAAGGACTTTTTTTTAAAAAAAGGAAAAAGGAATGAATTAATAAATAATGGAACTCACATCAACAAAAAGAGGTTCATGGGATTATCCCTCAACACAAAAGAGAGCACATTGGATATACTTACAAAATTCTATTTTGTAAGTAGTACACATATTAGAGATTTAAAGAGAGGTGTAAAGTGGAACTACAATCAATTGCAGGTTCCTCAGTAAAATAATTTCTCGAATCCCATTGATAAATTCTTCTACAATTTTGCATTTGGATTAAAACCTTCTCATATTCCTTTGTTTCCAAATTGTTTACACATATAGTCCCATAACTAGTAAGTAGATCAATTTGTCAGTCTTAGGAATAGAAGCTTAAGTAGCTAGCCAATGAATAATGATGAAAATAAAGTTATGAGAACCAGTCCGTAAGCATTTTAGTTTCTCTTATTCCCAAATAAACTTAGAAACTGAACATATGAAGAATAGATGATCTCTAGTTTCATCATGTGTAGAACATGGAGAGCATCTTCTGGTTATGTCAAGGTAAGAAGGTATATTTGTAGTATTAAACCTATTCCTGATAATAAGTCATAGGAGAAATGATACCTTGGGGGGAAGAACTTTGTGCCAAATGATTCTACACTATTCGAATTTTGGATTTCTTAATTTAAGCATATCCATAGTAAGCTTGTTTGACAGTTTGAATGTTGGAAGATCCTTTCAGTAAAATGTATCTTCTCTAGATGAATTTGGAGAATATTGTGGTTGCAGTAGACTAAGATGAGCAAGAAGCCTCCAAGAGTTACCGTTAATGAATATTGTTGGGACCCGTTTCCGGAACCCAACTCATAACGAACGAATCGTAGCTTAACTAATATCGCTTCATTTTTTTTTCATTTACACATCATCCAAAGTCATTTCGATTTCCAATTTGAAATTCATCAATTCCTCAATCCATTTAATCCTTCATATTCAATCATATCGCATTCATATTCGAAAACATAATCATATCTCTTTTTATCTCATGCCATTCATAC
>JANKOE010382191.1:0-11755 GCA_026284465.1 Erythroxylum citrifolium | reverse complement strand
TTCTTCTTCTTTGGGTTCTTTTTCTTCTTGGAACCTGAAGATGAAGAAGCAACCACCAGCACTTGCTTACTATCACTCTTGATATGGATTGGCATGTTGATTTCGATATGTTGCTTCCGCTGCAAAAGGATTTCTTAAAAAGTTTTGAAATCTATCGTTTTTCCGAAAAAAGCATATTTTCTTTTTCCGATCCAACATCTTTGGCTTATCAGAAGGAGACCAAATCTTTTTGGGGGAGTGATCCGAAATGTTAGGATTGAGGATAAACCTATAAGATCTAGGAAACCTAGCACTCCAACTAGTATTAACAAGGGCTCTATCTAACTTCCTAGCAATAAAGAGCTCATCACTTTGCTTGTTGGACAATGTGACTCTAATTAAGATCGTACAATGTACAATCTTCAACACACTGCCTAAAATCACTCATTCCAGAAATAGCTGAGGGGTTGAGTGGCACAGCCTTATGAGAGAATAGAACGACATTAAAATCCCCTGCTATAATCCAAGGATAGTTTCCTACAGAGTTTTTAAGATTTGAGAAGGCATCCTAGAGATTTTTCCTATGATTGGGATTGTTAGACCTATACACACAAGTAACAAAGAAGACAATAGAGCTATTTATAGGAGTAACCTCCAAGTGAACCAATTAATCACTAGTGCATTTAGGAACACACAGAAAATAGTCCAAATTTCAAGCTATCACTAACCTAGCATTAAGACCTTGCTCTAAGTTACTAAAAGAAGTCCATCTAGGAAACAAAGAAGAGCACACATTATTTAACAACTGGAGTGACTTAATCTGAGACTCAATCAAGCACACAAAAGAAACCGACAACCTCTTAAGCATAGAATGCACAGCTAATTGCTTTTTATAGTTATTGAGCCCCCTAACATTCCAAAAAACTAAATCTATAACAGAAAAATGTCACGATAGAACCATTACTTTTGTTTCCTCCTAGATTTCCTATTCTTTCTAACAGTGAAGTCCCCCTCTATCCCTTCCATAATCCCCGGACTATGATCAGGAGCCAATTCAGATTTAGAAGGAGAAGTCCCTCACTGTCCCATACATTTAACTGCACTCAACAAAACCACTAACTCTTATTCTAAAGTATAATATTAAACAACTATAAACAAAAATATATTTAATATAAACACTCAAGCAATTGTAAGCACATCAATGTCAAACACCAAATCCTAGCCAATATTTCTATCAAACTGCGTAACAACATAAAATAAATCAAAAGTCATTAAATATTTATTTAATTTTACCTTTAAAACTTGGTTTGCCTTTATCTAAAAAAATTAAAACTTCAAATTCAATTCCAAGATAACATTTATTTTCCTTTTTTTGTAAATTAAAAATGAAAATTATATTAAATACTCATAAAAGAGTTAGTAATAAAAAGAAAAGCTACATGCACTTTAGTTAAGAGATTTAAAATTTATGTCCCTCAATAGAATAAACTGTAGCTCAACGAGTAGAGAAAAAACTGATTAAGCAATTCAATTCTAGTTTTAACTAGTATAGTTTTAACTAGTATACAAATTTTAGGCTAGAGTTAGCCTTTAATGGATTGTTCAAAACACAACGAAAGAATTAGGTTCCCTTAGGAAAATTCCATCTAGATCTTAATTCCATATTAACATTTTCTCTAGTTTTACAACAAAATAAAGTTTTCCTTACCCCGTTCAAGCTTTTTTTTTTAGGAAAGTAGGATTTTCTGTTGGTGTTTCCCAAAACTTTCAAGCATTCCTCTCTATATGTACAACACATTTGGAATAGTTAAATGCTAATACAAATATTTCTAGATCTCCTTTAGTGTTGCAACTTAGCTTGCTTGCCTATTAAAGAATGATGTCATGGCTTGTTATTGAACATAAGGAGCCATATCTAAATTACACTTATTTTCAAAGTTTTGTGGAGTATTAAAAATTATAGAATACATGTGAGAGGCTTTAATCAACATGTTTATATAACTCATATAGTAATTATAAAACTCCTTTAATTCCATCCTTAGTATTTATTCTCTTATTAGATACAAACCATAAGATGGACAAGATTTTTGATATATTAGATTTTGACTATATTAGGTTTGACCAGCTCACTTTTTGCTTATATTCCTGAAACAAGTCTATGGACAATTTATTAGTAAACTTCTATAACCTATTCATGAGCCATAGGGTGTAATATGATCTGTTGGCATTAAGTCTATAATTTTAGGTATTATTACTAATATTTGAGAAGCCTTTCAAGTTAACTACCATTCATCACCATGAATAACTTCCTTTACTTTAGTATTCTCATTAAAATATATGTCTAAGTAACCATACCTCTGGGATCTGGTGCATTAATCAAAAGTTACTTTAGTTATCGAATAATAGGTAAGTCTCATTCTAGTTTTTTATAATTTCTTTCAACTCTTACTTTATAGATTCCCTAATCTAAGTATCTAGTTTGAAGTCCATATACTATTAGTCTTTTTCTTTTAAATCTAAAAAGTGGTGGCTTTAAAGTGATGGAAATGCATCTGTTCACTCATATAGACTCTTTATCTTAAAAAAAATTCCAAATTCCTTTAACGATGGTCATTTTGTTAATAACTTATAGTCTAAATTGTCCCTGACCTCTTTCTTGATTTGGAGCACAAATGTTTCACCATTTCAATTTTGAATTTCTTACCATTTTTGCCTTCTCAAACCATAAGAAGTTGTTTATAATCTTCTTAACATCTTTTACTAGATTCCTAGATAGCATGATATGGGAGCTTCAATAGTTAAGTTTATTATTAAGAATTGAGGTTACTAGTTATAATTCGCTTGCATAAGATAGAAAATTTTTCTACTAGCTGCCAATTATCTTATTGATAGCTTTTGATACATAAATTTTGTTTTTAGTGTAATTAATACTTAGACCAAACATACTCTTAAAGGTTTTCAAATAATTCAACAAGATTTGTGTTACATTTTTATCAGCATCACTAAGCAACAACAAATTATTAGTAAATTTAAAGTTAAATAACTTGATCTTCTTACATTTTGTTATGAAATACGAATCGACCATTTTAATCAATAATGAAGGAGTTTAGTCTGGTTAAGACCTTCATACATAAAGTGAAAAGGTAAAAGAATAGAGGATCCCTTAGCTTGAACCTTTGGCAACATTGAAAACACTAGTTGGCTCTCCATTTATAAAAGCACTAAAATAGGTAATAGAAATGCATTATTGAATCCATTATATAAAAGTTTAAGGAATTCAAACATTTCAAGTCAATTCAGTTCAAACCCTAACTCTATGAAATCAAAAGTCTTATGTAAATCCATTTTAAGGCATAACTTTTAATAGGTTGCTTATTGTGATAAGTTTTGAGCAAGTCTTGTATAATGAGCAAATTATCCTTAATGATTCTCATTTTAATAAATGCACTTTAGCTTGGGTTGATTAGACTTGTCAAGGTTCTTTTTTATCTTCTTAAAAGCATCTTTGAGATAGTTTTATAGACTACATTGCAACATGAAATTGGCCTAAAATCATGTAAAGTAAATATCTTTGAGATAGTTTTATAGACTACATTACAACATGAAATTGGAATAAAATCATGTAAAGTAATTAGGTTAGCTATATTGGTAATTAGGAAAATATAAGTATTATTCATCTCCTTTAGCATTCTTTTATAGCAAAATGAAAAAAGTTTTTCCATATCTCCAACTATGTTTATTTCTTCTAAAAGAATAGAGCAATAAATCTATTTAGGCGTTGGGTGTTTTTGGGATCTAGATTAGATAGAGCTTCCTTTACTTAACCTCTAGTGAACTCTCAAGTTGTGCAGCTTGAGTTTAATCCATAAAATCCTTAATAAGTTGTTTAAAGTCTTATAGAGTTGAGATTCTACTAGTTAACTCTCCTAAAAGGCCTTTAAAATAGATGTAAGATAGTTATTGAAATCCTCCTACTTAGTGATTGGGTTCCCTAGTTGATGATTTAGCATAGTGATCTTATTCATATTTCTCTTAAAAAGAATGATTTTATAGAAGAATTTAATGTTTTTATCTCTCTTCTGAAGCTATAATATTCATAATTTTTATTTTAGGAAGTTGTTATGCGCTTCAAAGGATTGGATGTATTTGGCTAGCTGTAGCTTTTCTGCCACTAGTGAGTTATACAAAATCATTATACAAATCAAAGAGAGCATCTCTTACCCCCCAATTGTTACTTTGTGTTAGGATAAAGGGAATTATTAAGGAGCTTAAGTTATTCTTTGGTTCCTTTTACTTTTCGCGTGTGCACCCTCATATTTCCTTCAAATTCCTTTTCTAATAGCTTATGTATAGTTTGGAGTATCATAGAGAAAATTGTTAAATTGAAGGGAAGTTCTATTAAGTTTGCCATTAAGGTTGTTATTTACCACTATATATGAATGATTTAAACATATTGAGTTCCTAAAATATGTTAAGCTAAAGGAAAATTTAACAATCGATTCTTCATTTATCAAGGCACAAGTTAACTTTTTTCCTTATTCTCCATTCACACTCTTTATTTGTTATTCTAGGTAAAGAAATAGCCCCAAAATCTCAAGTCAGTTATACCCTATTTGTTTCATAATGGCTCTAAGGTCGTCCTTTAGATGGCTTTGGTTTCTCTCCAAGCTTTCTATATTATGGAAAAGTATTATACTGTTAAGGTCTGCCATAATAATCCACGCATACAAGTATCCTTAATTAATTCCTTGTAATTCACTCGATAATGAGCTTTTTTGGAATACTAAGTTAGAAGCATAAATAGTTGAAACATTGATCTAGATAAGGTTGTTTACCAAAATATCCTATTGTATATTATAGAATATTACTGTCCTAGTAGTGTCAAGTGTATTAATTGATCAGTAGGATAGGAGTGCGGCACTGGTACTTTATTTTGAGAAAATCCACCAAAATTATTTCATTCTGATGTTGTTGGTGATTTGTTATTACTCCCTAGTTCTCCCCTAAAAACCATTAAACATTGCTATTGGTTTTAATTTTTATTTTAGTTTTGGGTAAGTTTATCAAATAAGGCTTCTTCTTCAATAAAAGGTCCCTTATCAATTAGTTGTTTATTAGGGTTATTGAGCTCTTTGAAACTCAAAGTTAGAGAAGACATATTGAGGTGAGGAAGTAGAGCCTATAAGATTCTTCTTCTTGGCCTTTCTTTTACGCATCTTCCTTCTAGTAGTGAAATATACTTCAAATTTCTCATTGTCCCCTTGGTTTGTTTATAATCCACTTGTGGCATAGTGTCTTCATTATGATCCCCTGACTTATTTTTCAAGATGTTTAATCTATTGTGTTTTTAAGCTAATGCTACTAGGAATCAATTGGGGATGGCTTTTTTAAGGTCTGTTGGTTTTCTCTGGTGAATTTTTGAACCTCTTCCATTTCATTATGGTCTCTTCACTTAAAATAAACTCAACCTTATATACTTCCTCATTTGCTTATCTTAATTTGACTCATTCACTTTGCCATTGTTAAGTAATTCATTTGAGCTACATATTTGAAAAAGCTTGACTTTAATCTCCGTTCTTTCCTTTATGTCATTAATGGTTTCCCTTGATAAAAGATGGAAACCTCCATCCCCCCTTGATCACTTAGTCTCATTGTTTTCAATTTATCTAGTAACTCCTTATTTTTATCCATTTCCACATATAATCTTACATTTTTTATTCCTTTTCATTTAGCCATCTAAGCATAAAAGCAAATAGGCTTCCCCTTTAAACTAGCTAAATAACTTAAGCCTAATAGAGAAAAATATTCTAATAGGAATCTATGGAAGTTAACTAAGATTGGGATCTTTTGCTTTCCATGCTTATCTAATGGCTAACTAGGTTTCCATTTTTGCAAAAATAGAGGCTTCCATGATATATGCAATAGACTTTTAGTTCCATTACTTTTTGGAGCTAGCTTCTTGGTTAAATTTGTAGATAAAAGTTCATCCCTATTAATCAATATTTTCTCTAGTCCAAGCTTGCCTTATAATGGATTACCTTATAACTCCATTTAAAGGAAATATGGGCATTTATTTGATGAACTATCCTATCAGGTTAGTAGCCCACTTTGAAGCTCTATTTTGTAGCACTTCCAATGGTGAAGATATTACTTATATTTCATTTTAGATGGCGTGCAGGAAAATATACGCTTTCTATGTTGGCTTCACCCTCTTATAACCTCATTCTAGGATTTTTATTTGGTGATAAGAAGGGTATCGACTGAAAATGATTTCAATCCTCTTCCCCTATCGAGTTAAGAATAAGGAACTTATTAGTTAAATGTTTAGAAGTTAACTATTTGATAACAAACCTTTTTCCTTCTTTTGATGACTAATGGTGCTTAATTGAAAGATTACTCACCAAAAATATTAAGTCCAATATGTATTTTCTCATAGGAAGTCCGGGAAGCACACTCTTAAGTAACATAATAGATAAAAATCACTAATAAACTTTTTTTAAGTATATAACCTAAGAATAAAGTATAAGAACATTATAAAGGAATCTAGAAATTACATTAATCAATAAATTTTTACTCACCACACCATGTTACTTATACAGCTCCAAAGCAAGACATCACTCGATGTTAGCCAAACCTAACATTTCAAAAAGCATTGGAGTCAACAAACTTGTAATAACAAGTAAAAAAACTAAATTAATCTTAAGTAATATAATATTTAGATTGTCTAACTTATAACAACACTTGCACCAATATTAATATGAGTGTCAATTACACCGAACCTTTGTGGTATGCATATTTTTCACTTTAGTCCCTGCTTTTCAAAAAATATATATACCCTCTAAAGTTTAGTTTTTATTTCACATGTACCATTTTGATTGATTTTATTCTATTTTCATATTGGTCATTTGAAAATAGCGTCTCTACTAGATAAGGATAAGGTTACGTACTAATTGAGCTCTCTGACACGACGTGTCAATGTAATTTTTACTGGGTGTTGTTATTATTGTTGTTTTATGTACCCTTTGACGTTATTTAATATGATATAAATGAATGAAACATAAAAACAATAATAAAGAATCACTAAGACAAGTACATATATTGTTCTTATAATATAATTTAGGAGAGTTGAATGTCAATCCTATTGCGATTGGAACTACTAGTAATGATTATCTTTCTATTAACTAATATAATATAATGATTGTTTAGATTAAAAGAAGAAATAATCAAAACTAAAATAAAAAATAAGAGATAATCATCCAAGATTTTAAATAAGAATAATTATAAATATATAGAATAGATTTACAAGTATAGTCACCCTATGACCTTAGTATGTTTGAATTAATCTTAATTTAAATATTAATCCTAGCTATTTGGACCAATATAAATTTCTAACTTACAACTATATTCTCTTTCGAGCAATACAGTCCCTATACTTAAGTTAGTTGACCAATCTCTTTCTAATCAAAACAACCTAAGGACGTATTAATTTGGTTTGTGAATTTTGATGATATTAAAGGATTTTCTAGGATATAACACTCAACCTATTCTTTATGGTTTTCTCTATCACTGACATCTACCTTGAGATAACATTATACTTATTCTTCTCCATCATTGGCATTTTTTCATGTCTCAAGATATCTTCTTTTTCTTTCTGTTTATCATTAGCGTCTCCTCACATCTCCAAATCAGTTGTCTTTACCTTCTTTATTATTAGAATCTCTTGATGCCTTGGGATTTATTATTTTTCCTTCCATTCAAATAAAATGTCAACAACTATTCATATATACATCAAAAATTTTAGACAAACAAGTGAACAAAAATGTTGTTGTTTTTTCTGACTCCTACGATAACTTCTTTGTTCTAATTAAAGCCTCCATTTTTTTTATTAGTTAAGTTATTAATCCATTTAATTGTTGGAAAATAATATTTCCCAATATTACCATTATTTAAAGATAAAATAACATTACTTTAAGCTTTCTATATTCATTTTTCAATACCTTATTAGCATCCAATGCCTCATTGATGCTAATGTCATCCTACGATATAATCTTTATCATCTTATCCACTTGAAGAGATAGTTCACACATAGCCTGTCAAGATAAAAAATTTGCAACAAATAAAATTTGAAGTCATATATTACGAATTACACATTTTGTTGGACTAAATATCTACTAATAATTTCAAATTGCTAGAAGATAAAATTACCTTTAAGATAACTACTCACCCCCCCACCCATATCTTTGGCCTCTACAACTTAGTGGAATGTACAAGCATGTTTGCAAATGTGGTTTAGAACAAAATTCCCCCATTGATTACATTTTCCAACAGTTATAACCTATACATTGATACTTTTAATTAGTTTTTAGGAACAGAAACATACCAAATATATAAAAAAGGAAGTTCCATAAAAAAGTTTCCTCTATTTATGCACCCTTAACTTTGTCGAGTACACATTGAATAACTATTTATTAATCATTGACTTTTTACTCCTCATGAAGTCTCCATAGCTTAGCTTCATCAACTTTTTTCTTTCTTATCCAGTTCTATTCGGAATACCCTGGATTCACACCATAATGTCTCTACATATCTACTCCACTTGATTCTCCTTAATTTTCAATGAAAGGTCTTCCAAATCAACATAAAGACACAATTAGAGGGTAATGTTCCTCTTTAGTTAAAATCTCTCCATCTCTCTAAGTTCACCAAATCCTAAGTTGGTCAACCAATTGATTTGCTCTAAAGTAAAACTTTGAATTAATTCATATACCTTTTTTTTAATAACATTTCATTTGACAAGTCTGCAAATATTCAAATAATCTGATTAATAGCCAAATACGTTCATATTTTGTGATTTTTTTGTATTTTTGTTAAAAATAAGTCCAAAATTTTTTACCTCATTATTTTTATAGTGATTTTGTTGACTTATGTCGCTAGCAACGACATTATTCTTGGCCTACAAATTTAATTTTTTAATCAAATTAACTTGAAATTATTGTTAAATTTATTTTCATGTACATTGTAAATATCCATTATAATATTGATATTGATCACCTTCCTTTTCACCTTTATGTCATTGTTCTGTCTTTGTTACAAAGATGGTGTTTTCATAATAATTTTTTCCCTCTTTTATGGAATCTAAGAATGAAGAAAAAAATGTTAAATGTTAAATGCTATATATATATATATATATATATATTCTAAACGCATATCCTCTTCATACCGCTCCAACAAAAAAATTACTTTATGCAACACTACATAACCATTATTTATGAATTATAAACATACAAAATGTTATGAAAACATATAATTCATGAGAATTATCCTAATTACTACATTGTCTTTTTTTTAAAAGACAAGAACTACTTTTTTCCAACACTCTTGCACATTTCACAATTCTTTTAGACATTAAATAGAACAAGTACATAAAACCTTAATTTCTATTTTAAGATAAAAATAAAGGAAATATTTTTACTTGAAAATAGAAATAAGAAGAAAAGTTTTGCCATAAACAGGAGTAATCCATTACCATTAATATTGAAAATGCCTAAAAATTTTTTTCTGAAGGTTAAAATATATTGAAGAAAAAATAGTCAGCTACAAGCTATACATAATAGACAGCATCGAGAGGGAAGCTAACGATATAATAACATTATTGAACAAGAAAGAGCTAAAAGTAAAGGTCCAACAAATGAGAGAAATGCTCATAAAATTGTTTTTATAACCAATATATCATCTCGAAACAACTTAACAGGAATATGGAGAGAAGAGGAGAAAATAATAAGAAAAAGTTACTCATTTTTATAAATCTCTATCAAATTTTGCTCCTATCTTTAATGAAAAGAGAAGATAACTATACAAGCTTAAATATAAAAAAAGATAAAGACAGAGCTTTGATCATAGAAGTTACTTTAAGAGATTTGTACTAAATATATTTCTTATTTATTATAGTATCAAATTACAGAACTATCCATAAAATAAGTAAGATCCATTTTAAAACTAATAGCAGGTACTTAATAGTACATCGATCAAACAAATAACATGTTCGTCATGGTGATGGCTATCAGAAAAGTGTATGGAAACCCCAATTCACCAGACACGTTAATGGGGATTGCCTCTCTGTTTGAGCATGACATTGATATTGAGTTTGTCCCAATCAATGTTGATGGTGGTGAGAAAAAAGGAAAAGCCATTACTATCTTAGTGTAAGTCTAACATTATGTACAACATTATTTGATCTTCCATACTCTAAAGAGAAGCGGATATTTTCTTTTATTCTTAACACACGTCGCATGCATTGTGTATATTGAATAACGTGCAAATGTCTTTGAGACTGTCTTGCAGCCATTGGTCAAGTTCTGATTTTATCGGGATGGAGACATCAAGCAATTAGGTAAGCATTCATCTAGTCACTAGCTATATAATTGCACAATAAAAAATCCGTGACTTGGCTTGTGACAATTTAATTGCTTGTAGAATCGTGATCTATAATAAGAAGCACGGACTTTGCATATGGAAAAGAAGGAGAGGAGCTAATCTACTGGATGACAAAAAACAAACCACTGTCGCTAATTGGATCGATGTTAAAGATCACCTCTTCGAGCCACCATCAAAAAAGCTTATCTCAGAGACATTGCAAAGCCAAAGAATGGGTTAGCTCAAGATGAAGAAGTGATCTAAAGCTGACCTTGGCAAAGTTCTTGATATTTATGAGCCTAGGCTCACAAAATTCAATTACTTGGCTAGTGACAAGCACACAATTGTTGATGTTCTTCGCCTTCCAAATTTGCATACTCTTATAGTAACAAAGGCTAGGAAGCTCATTGAATCTCGTCTTCGTATGAGTGCATGGTGTAAGGAGATTCTTGGTTGACCTGCTTATTAATTTATACCCTATAGTCAATCGGTTTGATTGTAGTTTAGTGACAATTATTTAAAGGCATTCTTTATCTTATACATATTTAGATGTATATGATAAAGTTTATGAGATAATTATATATTGAAAATGAAATTATAATTAAAAGATTCAAAGTGTATTTATGTATTATCCATAAATTGTTCCTAGTCATTGTTGTATTAAGATTAGACATTAATAGAACGTAAAAAGATTAGCACACATTATATTTTTCTTATGGAAGGAAGTAGTCGATCTCATAGGCTAAAGTATATAGATACTTAAACAAATGTATGAGTGCTTTTCAGAGAACAAGTTCACTGAACAGACCTGATATGAGACATCCATTTGGAACATTACTTGTATGTATATAGAAATTCTCATTATGATGATTTTATAAGTTATTCTTCGACTTAATGTCTCAAAAGTTATCTTATATAGAGATTACTATGCTTAGATATCGGACCCCGTTCCCGGAGCCCGACGGTCACGGGAGGTGAGCCCTGCTGAAGCCCATTCCTGAGACCTGAGCTTGGCTGGCACACTAAAAGTGAGACAGGATGCTGAACTACACTGGTGGTGGCTGTATACTGGTCTAATCTCAAAACTGAAATCTGCTCTCAAGAAAACAAAAATAATCTTCTCAAACACATGTCCGTTAAATGGACATGAACTGAACTGGGAATGCCAAATTTGACCCGAGCGTGTCCGTCCAAAGGACATGAAGTGGCAAAAATGGCACTGTTACACCCGAGACTGTCCGTTAAACGGACAGGCGTGTCCGTCCAATGCACACAAGCTGGCTAATGGGTACTGTTTCTCCCGAATCTGTCCGTTAAACGGACAGGCGTGTCCGTCCAACGGACACAAGCTGGCTAATGGGTA
>JANKOE010382167.1:0-11759 GCA_026284465.1 Erythroxylum citrifolium | reverse complement strand
CGTTATGGTTTGACTGATTATACTTACACATGGATCCTGGCTTTCGGGAACTTCCCGGAACAAAAAAGTTTTGTTTTTCGCACTGTGTCCATGTGATGGACACCCCGGGATTTTTCTACAGTTTCTCATGCTCTGCCATTCATATTTTGAACTTTTCTATAGGTGCACCTTGGATTTTATTCTGCTTATCACAACACAACAGTACGCCCCGGGGTCTTAAATGCTATCAAAACAGCAAAAGAGTACTTTGGAGAACTTGACATCATGGTGACGGGGCATTCGATTGGAGGGGCTATGGCTGCCTTCTGTGGAATTGATTTAGTTGTAATACTAGTCAACCCCTATCCACCAAAATGATCAATCTCCTTGGATATTTGGTTCAAAGTTTAGTTACGGACTAGTTTTAGACAAGTGATTTAATTTAAAGTTTAGTCGGCTCGGGTTCGGACTGACCTATTGACATCTTTAAGAGTTAGTTCATGATTGGGTTTAACTTCATCCATCTACATCTTTAAAAGTTTGTGCATGACTGAACTTCAAATCGGTCCGATCTAATTATATATATGCATACATATTTTTTAAAAAAGTTAAAAACGTTATCGTTTTTTATAAAACAAGGTTATTTTTGACATTTTGGTTGAGCCACGAGTTGAGTTGGGTCAGCTTAAGTTCTGCTTGTGACTCGATCGGGTCAAATAATTTTGAACCGTGGTTTGGATCGGTTGACATTCCTACTAACTTTGAATATACAGTTTGAATTTGATTTGAAGTTTGATTAATTTATATATAATATGTGAATTTAAAGTTAGATTGGGCCTTAATTTGCTAACTAACTTTGGGCTTCTACGTTCTTCACTGAGCCCAAAGCTCGTATTCAGTACGAGCAAGGTTGACTACTGATTTGTTCAATAACTTGTGTGGTGTAAAACCGTTGGATGAGAATGCGTGTACCGTTGTGTAATTCCATATAAGTATTTTCGAGATGAGAGAGAGGCAATTTCATAACCAACTCTTTTAGCTTGAATAGTTCTCAGATCTACGAATTCAACGATTCGACTCAGGTGAGTGTCTCCTTGGATTTTTTTTATTAATCTCCTTGGATATTTGGTTCAAAGTTTAGTTATGGACTAGTTTTAGACAAGTGATTTAATTTGAAGTTTAGTCAGCTCGGGTTCGACCTGCCTTATTGACATCTTTAAAAGTTAGTTCATGATTGGGTTTGACTTCATCCATTAACATCTTTAAAAGTTAGTCCATCACTGAACTTTAAATCGATCCAATCTATATATATATATATTAAAAAAGTTAAAAACGTTATCATTTTTTATAAAAACAAGGTTATTTTTGATATTTTGGTTGAGCCACGGGCTGAGTTGTGTCAGCTTAAGTTCCGCTTGTGACCCGATCGGGTGAAATAATTTTGACCTGTGGTTTGGATCAGCCGACATTCCTACTAACTTTGAATATATAGTTTGAATTTGACTTGAAGTTTGATGAATTTAAGTATAATATGTGAATTTAAAGTTAGATTAGTCCTTAATTTGGTAACTAACTTTGGGCTTCTATGTTATTCAGTACGAACAAGGTTGACTACTAATTTGTTCAATAAGTTGCGTGGCGTAAAACCATTGGATGAGAATGCGTGTACCGTCGTGTAATTCCATATAAGTATTTTCGAGACGAGAGAGAGGCGATCACATAACCAACTCTTCGAGCTTGAATCGTTCTCAGATCTACAAGTTCAACGATTCGACTTAGGTGAGTTTCTCCTTGGATATATTTTATTTGTTAATCACCTTGGATATTTGGCAAAGTTATGAATACCGTACTGGGCTCGGTACCGTGTTGAGTTCTAGAATGGAACTGTACCAGTATTGGTTGTTACCGGGTACCGTTTCGAGAAATTTTTAAAATTTATGGAATAGTCCCTAAAATTTTTAAAAGTTACAAAATAATCCTTATTGGTATGTTATACAGTTGTACTGTATACTTTACTAGTTTACTGTTTACATCAACCATGCTTTCAAAAAGCAACAGCTACAGTTCTGCGCTTTAAGCTTGACCCATTCCGTTCTACTGACTATTAAATATTAATTGCCTGAAGAGAAAGGGAAACTAAAATAATTTTGAAATGCAAGGAAGTTCTTATTTATTTTTTTTAGTAGGGATGATAATAGACGGATTGAATTTGAGCTACTTACGATTAAACCTTAGTAATCCCAAATGAAAGGAACAACAAAGGGAAAAAAAGAAGAATGAGGAAGAAGAAAAAGAAGAAGATGGAAAAGACCGAGAGCTGAGAGCAGAGAGCAGAGAGCAGAGGGGTAATACTGACATAAATGGATAAGCTATCTTCAAACGCTGCTTTGAAGGTGGAGTCCAGATCCTCTGTCGAAGACAACCCTGTCTTATTCTGTCTAAGACCTAAACGACGGCGTTTTTGCTTAAATTGTTATTTCCAAAAACTGTCAATTGTTATTTTCTATTTTATCAAAACTTTGAATTATTTAACACAATAAGTAGACGTAAGACAGGCACAGTAGTCATTTGCCAAACGAATCCAACATGTTCATGTCCTTACTCATATTGCACATGCCTTGACGCAATTGTCATAACTCTCACTGCGGATGTCGGATTGACTTTGTTTTTAGACGGTTTGAAAGAAGACTTCTAAGGCTACAACTTTTGTGAAGACCCAAAATTGAAATTATGAAGTTTTGAGGGTCAAAAAACACGGATTGTGTAACCCAACATGGGCAAGTCGTGTAACCTTCGGGTGTAACAATGCTCCTGCGCTAGAAACACACGGCCTGTGTGATTTTACACATTCAGGCCGTGTAACCTTCAGGTATAACAAATTTTGCACCCTCCAAGACCCGTCCAAAGGATCCTAAACCCATCCTATCATCCCTTTTACTCATAATCTTGCCAAAATCAACTCTTTCTAGTGTGATATCACTTCATAAACTCTAATTATTCGAGATACACATCCTCTACGACATCCTAACTTTTAATGATCATAATTTACAATTCCGACATCCAAAAATCGTATACTTTATAGCGTTGGAAAGCTATAAAGATGAACTAGAACTTTCATGAGGAAACTTTGGCTAATTCTATCTAGATCGATACAGTTTTTCATTGGAAGTCAGAACATACAATTTTCCCTTATGAAAAACTTAGAATATCCCAATTTCACTTCCTCTATTACAACATCATTTATAACCATTCAACTACCAATTGGAAATTATCAAACTCTCAACCTCAATTCATTGACTCCTTGTATTCAATAACATCTCATCATTCACCAAAAATCCTATCTTTCTTTTCCATTGTATCTCACTTATATATATATATATATACAACAATTCATATTTAAAGTTCATCAACTTAACTCATATCATCCATACACAATTCATATGTCACTAACATCATAAGATAAATGTTTACAAAGCTTCAACGGCATTCCAAGCCACATTACATCATCAATATCAAAATTCAATATACAAAACATGCAAAACTCAAAAATTCTCGAAATACATCTTCAGTCTTGTTTTATATCAATTATTCAAAAACAAAACAAAACATGCAAATTCGGAGTAATGCCTTGACTCTCACTCTGTTTCTTGCTCATCACCTGAAGATGGGACGGAGAGGGGGTGAGCTTAACGCTCGTGGGCAACAAGCTTATAACGAATAACAAGCAAAACCTTTCAAAAAGTTCTTTATCATTGAAAATTCTTATTGGATCATAAAACACATGTTTCTCCAAATTCTTATCAAGTAATCAAAATCACAAACACACAATTTATGCATTTTTCAACTTATTTGCAAATCATAAACACATAAGCATATCAGAAATGGTTTGGGTAGGTCCATATTCATTACGCACTACCTATTCCCATATAATGGTCCTGTGTAGACGTAAACTTAAGGGAGTCCTTGAAGAAGCTCCGTGCCACTAGCAGGCCAGCGGGAGAAGCCTATTCTTGGGTCAACGTGCACGTGACGGTTCTTAAGGGACTACCACAAACCAATATAATATGAAATTTATGACTTGAAAACGGATAGCCCAAATGGCAAAATTTTGGAAACTTGTTTTTCATAAACATGCAATTTTTCGAAAAAACCTTTCATGTAGCAATTCATAATTCATCATCAAAATTTCGCACATCAAAACATATAGCAATTTCGCAAACCATTCAAAAGCAATAAATGCCACAATTATAAAGCAATTGAGAAATAATTTTTATTTTCTTGACTAAAAGAAAACATAATGGCTCAATACTTGTTCAATACTTGTTCAAAATGCATCTCCTCTTACTCCTCTTGCATCTCTTGATCTCCTTCATCAATGGAAAAAAATGCCCAATTCAAAAGGAATTCAAATTGGACAACCCACAACATATAATCACCAAAATTGATCTTAGAAAGCTTAAACCTATACATTTCTTAAGCTTCATGAACCAAAATCTTTCTAAACATCCAACAAATCAAAACTACTCTTACCTTGAATCTTCACCAAACAATGAATTTCTTGGCTCTAATGGAAGCTCTAATCCTCCTCTTCCTTTTTCCTTCTTGAATCAACTTCAAAATCCATCTTGAAAGCTTAGAAAAATCAAAACCCTAACTTCCTTCTCCCTTTCTCACAAAACCGACACTCTCTCCCTCTTTTTCTCTAATTTCGTTGCTTTTCTTCTTCTCCCTTGCAATTCATGTTTTCCACTTCTTAAACACAAGACCACACCTTTTTATTTACAATCTTGCCATTAATGAGTGTACAAAGACCCATATGCTCTTCCTTACATGCCTTGCAACTTAAATGACTTAAGTGATCTCCCCAAAAAGCCCTCATACATATATGCTCTTACTGCTTAATTCAACCAAACCATATTTTAAAATCCCACCAACATTAACACAATAATTAACTCCAAATAAAATAATTAATCTAGCAAAACCTCAAAATTATTTAAAATCATGCTTAACTCCTACCAAAAATCAAGACCTTTTTCTAATCATGCAATTGAAGGAATTTGATAGCACTTCCTTCTAGAAAAATGTTCCTCATTGTCTTAATTTTCTAATGACATCAAAATCATTCAATTTGATTTAATAGTCCAAAACTTATACCCCAAACATTCCGGACTATTCTTATACTGAAACAATATTATGTGCTCAACTTCCATCCAAAAATTGACACTCTTAAAGAATGAATTGAAGCTCGATTTCATTGGACAATTTGTAGCCTTATCTCTCTAATTTAATAAAAATCAAGAATCATCTCATTCGGATAACTAGAGCTAAAGTTATGGCTAAAACACCAAAGTATACTCAATGAACATGTTTCAATTACATTTTCCAGCTTTTAACTTCCAACATTTCACATATAACTCATCTTGTATCTAAACCATCTTTTCTATTTCCTTTCAACAATTTCTCATTTAATAGAAAAATTCGGGGTCCAACACTACAAAAGTAGTAGGTACTAGAATCAAGCAGTAAAACTTTCCATCTACAAACTGATAGACAGACGAAGCATACAATTCAGATACTAAAGGATATGCTTCAGAGGTAGTTAGGATTCTTATATCACATTTGTAAAATTTTCATATAATATCACATATAAATTTAGTATAATATGGCACCATATAAGACACTCTATGATTAAAAACTTAGCACTCTATTTTGTTTGAATGAAGTAGGTGAGAGGAAGCTTTTGGGACATGAGATTGTGATAAAGATAATGGAATGTGCTTAGATCATTTAAAGTCAGATGAAGATAGCTCAAGATAGAAAAAAGAGCTATATATCTACTAGAATGAATTAGCATTCTAGGTTAGTGATAGGGTCTTCCTAAAATTCTCCCCAGTTTAAAAGGCAGTTTGGTTCGGAAATAAAGGGAAATTAGCTTCAAGGTTTATTGATCTATTTGATACTTTTGAAAGGATCGATCGAGTGATATATCAACTTGATTTTCCTCTAAACTTTAGAAAAATTCATTATTATGTTTCAATTATAAAGAAATATATTTATGATTCAAACTATGTTATTGCCTACCAACCCTTACAAGTCTAAGAATATTTAAGCTTTAAAGGAATGCTAGTTCAGATTCTTGATTCCAAAGATCAAGTTCTTCAAAAAAAAAAAATCATTCAAATGGTTAAAGTTTTATGGGAATTTCATGGTTCATGAAAATTACTTGAAAGATCAAGAATTACATGTTATCCAAGTATCCATATTTATTTTAAGGTATGATGTATTTGAAGAATTTGATGGCAAATTCTTTATAAGGTAAAGAGAATTGCATCCTAGATTTTTGGCTTCTGAATGCTTTACTTATGGACGTGTTCATTCTATTTTACATGCTATGTTCTAAATGTTTCCTAGTATTTCATAGATGTTTTTGGTGTATTTATAATTTTTTTGGATGTTTCATTGATGTTGGTTCAAGTTAGGGTATGTTTTAGAGTTGATAAACCTAAAGATTGTAAGCTCATTTTTAGGACTGTACTATATGATTTATTTATTTGATTTTTCATAAGGTTATATTTTAAGGAAGTGTAAAACATAAAACTTGTATCTTTATGTGTTAGGATAAAAAATCAAGTGATTATAAGGTCTATAGAAGAAGTTATGGCTATTTTCGCGTGCAAGGGTCAAAAAAGGCAAAATCGTTTCCCTACTTTGACTTTTTAAGTTGGTTTACGTAGTTTGGTCGAGTTCTAAAGCAAACACTGCTATTAAATAAACCACAAACACCTTTTAATAGTTTCAGAAGTGCATGTAGTCGTTTCTTATCTCTCCCACACCTTCTCTTAAGTTCCTTTTAAGGTGTTTTCAAGTTTTTTTGGGTGTAATTTCACATATCTTTTATTCTTTTTATGTTTTATATATCCCTACCTTTGCTTCTACTTAGCTTATGTAGTTTTCTTTGTTTTTTATGTTGTTTTAGGATTTATAGGGTTTACTTGAGATGTTCAAATAGGGGCTTGGTTCTTGCTTGATTTCTTCTTATTTGTGGACTTTCTTAAAGTAAGTAAATCATACTTGTTTCATACTTCAAGAATTCATGCATCATATTCGATTTATGGTTTATGGATCTTCTACATATTTTGATTTAAATATAAAGTATATATTTTAAATGATCTATTCATGCTTAAAAATGGTAAGAGGTATGTGAGTTTGAATATAATCAATAAATCATGTTGGTTTTTAGATAAGTTAAGATTATGGAAATTTTGTGGTTGAATTCTATATATGTATAAATAATGATATGTATTTTAAAAATATTACTTAATTAAGAACGTTATCTTAAAATATGAGAAATGGATTTAAAATATTCATGATTTGAGGAAGTTAATAAATATGAGATATAGTATGAAAAACTTGGCTTATAATTGGCTGGGGTCTCAGTTTAATTATATGTACCTACATGTAAAAGAGCTATATTGTATGGCACTTTAAATAAATGGTAGAATCCTTGTGTTACTGTGGATGGTAGAATCCCCATGAAAGAAAAATGATCCACCAGATGGTAAAATCCTCATGTAGGATCAATTTATAATTTGATTAATACTAGACCTTACGAATGGTAAAATCCCTGTAAGTAATCACTAGATGGTAGAATTCCAAGATGATTTTCTATCACATCTTACGGATTATAGAATCCCTAAAAGCAATCATCAAATGATAGAATCCTTGGATAATTTTCTATTACCAAGTCTTGTAATGTGAAACTTGTTTTATACAAATTCATCATTTAAGAAATATGCATGTCTTATCATTTTCATTAAACCTATTTTTTTATATCTTAAGTACGATCTAAATGGAATTTTAAATTATACATGAGTATGATTTTCTTAATATGCCTTTTTCTTATTTTTCTATGTTTTGTAAACATTTAGGTTTTGTTAAGGAGGGTATAAACCTTGGGAGTAGGTTAGGTCAGGAAGACTATGTGGTTTAGTGGCCTAGGATATTAGTTGTGAAAGTAGATTTTGAGATCTTCTACCTTATTTTATGACTTACATATTTAGTTTAGGGTAAGTGGAGTATGTTTATATACTTGAATTTAGGAAATAAGTTCGTTATATACACACACACACACACACACACACACACACACACACACACATACATATATATGGTATTTATAGAGATTTGAATTCTCATTAATAATTAAATGTTATTTGCTAGTTTATATAGTTTTAGTACTTACACAGATTTTAGTTATTATTTTGATTATAGATTCTCTTCGTATAGAAAATTTGGGACCAGGACATCATAGTAAGTGCTAATTCGAAACCACTCCTTACACAAGAACACCAAGACCTAGTTACCTACTTTAAAAGTCTCGTAGGCCTATGCTTGTCTTTTGCTTTATTATATCTTTGTTTAGCTACTTCTAGCTGTTATTTTACCTTTTTTGCACATTTATAATCTTTGTAGACATATGTTTAGCTAAAATGTTTCTCCTCTCATCTTTAGGTAGCTTGATCAAGTAAAATGTATACTGAGGCACCTTAGCGTAAACAATAGTGAGTGGATACTTGTAAATAGCACTATAAACATTATTATTGTATGCACACTTGGCTTATGAAAGGAAAAATCCCATTGCTTGGTTTTATCTCTATAAATTTTTATGAATTAAATTTCTAAGAATCCTATTGAAAGATTTGGTTTTCCTATTAATCTAGGGGTGGGCTGTGCTACTAAAGTTCAAAGAGGAATCAAACAACTTCCATAAGGCGTACTAGAATCTCAACAAAATCTCCATCCTATCTATACTCTCCTTTTAGTTGCATAAAACCTAGAATTTCATTTCTCAAAGTAAGTAATAAAGGTGTTATCCTACTTACAGTGTCTGCTACTTTATTCTAGATTCCTAACTTCTGCCTCAAATTGAAAGAAAATTTCTATAGGAACTAACTCCATTTGCATACATATAAACATTGATTCATTTTTTACTGTTTACATACTTTAGGGCTTCACGATCTGAGTAAAGCACAAACTCTTTCATAATCAAGTGATGCTCCCAAGTCTTAAGAGCACGCTTTATATAATAGAATTCTTTATCATATGTGTTTTATATCCTCCTGGCATCGCTAAGTTTCTCATTGAAAATGTAGTTGGCCTCTTTTCTTGAGATAAAATAGCTCCTATTCTAACTTTAATTGCATCATAATCTACCTTTAATAACTTGTCAAAATATCGTAATGTAAGGAAAAGAGTACTATATAGTACTAAACTTGCCTTTCTTTAAGCATTCTATCATTAGTGCAACAATAGTACTAAAATTCCTAATGAAACTTTGATAATAATTTACTAGCCAATAAAAGCTACCCAATTATGAAAATTTTGTTGGAGTAAACTATTCTCTGATTTCCTTAATCTTAAATTCATTAACCTATATTTTACTAGTGAACATAACATATCCTAATAATAGTAGCTAATAGTCAGAAAACTTTATTTATTAAAATTAATATAAAACTAGTTCTCCTATAAGGTTGTTAATACTTGCCTCATTTGTAACAAATTCTCTTTGTAAGAGGGGCTACTTATTAGGATATCTTCAAAGTACACCATTATAAATTTGCTAATAACAATTTTAGCACCTAGTTCATTAACTTCATGAATGTGGTGGGTGAATTAAACAATTTCAATGGCATAACTAGCCACTTATATAATCCCTATTTTGATTTAAATCTTATTCCATTCGTTTCTAGGCTTGATCCAAATATAAAAGTAGCCATTCTTTAAATCAATCTTTGAGAACCATTAGGCACCATCCAATTTGCCCAACATATCATCCAACTTTAGAATTAGGAAATTATAATGTATAACAATTCTATTAATGAATCTATTATCTATACATATCCTTCAACTCGCATCTTTCTTTGGAGTCAATAACATAGGAATAACAAAAAGGCTCATGCTTTTCTAAATAGGTCCCTTTCTCATAAACTCTTCCACCTTCTCTTTCAAAATCTCATTCTCCTTTAAGTTTATTTCGTAATGCGGTAGATTAGGCATACTAGCACCTAAGATGAGATCTATATGACATTGGATATCTCTCATTTGGGGTAGCCGATCAAGCAGAAATAAATTCTTTAAATTCCTGAAAAAAAAAGTATGCAAAGGTTATGAATGCTCCTCTAATTGCAATTCAACTTCTTTCATTAACACCTATTTAACAATCAATATATGGGCCTGTTTGGTATTTTTGATCTCTACCTTAAAATTCTGAACTGTTGACAAAAAGGCACTCCTTTTAGGTGAACTCATATTGGTGTTTGACAGTATTAATATGTACTTCTTATCTAGCACGTACATATTATTCCAACTCGAGTGCTACACATCTATAACATACTGCTATGATCTAGCAAACAACATATGGCACACATCCACAATAATAATATCATAGTATACCCTATTATGGTACTACTAATGGGGAAAGTCACCTTGCAACATTCTTTCAGCTTTTCCATTTGATAAGTGTGAAATGCATCGTGTTTTAGGGTATAGTTTGATATATGTTTATCTATTTATTCAATTGTTTAGTATGTGTTTTCGGTAGAAATGTGTTAGTTTGTGAATTATTTGTGTTTAAGTTTTATTATAGGTTAGTACAAGCATTTGAGCTTAATTATTATATCTTTGAGGTACCTTAATGTGTTTGTTAGTGTTTCAGGGTCAATACGAAGAACAAAGAAGTTTCGAAGAGACTTAGACTGAAACAACGATCCACTATCACGATAGAAGCAAAGGAGGCAGCCCGCCATGATTGTGATTAAAGCATAAGACTTGACCTATGATTATGGCTTGCCTTTCACGATCGTGACAGAAAGCTTATAAGTGGCCCACAATCATGGCCTGTAGGGCCATGGTCTTGGCCTACGTTGAGTAGACGCGCAGACACACAGAAAAGTTCAGATTTGAGGGATTTTTCGAAACTTTTGACCTCGATAAAACCCTAGGTTTGCCCAAAACACATCAAGTATATAAAGAATAAGACAAAAAAGATGAGGAGCTTCTTACATCAACCACCATCACGAAACCCTAGAGAGAGTTCATCGAGAGATTGAGAAAGAGATTGAGGAAGAGAGGTGAAGGAGAAGCCTACATGAAGTACTTCCGAAAATATGAGGCTTCCCATCGTTGCTGCCTCCATCTTCCATTCAGATCCATTTTTCAGTGTGTTTCCATTTTTATCTATGTATAGAATTGGAATAGTTGTTGAGATAGGATTTATGAATGCTAAGGATTGTCTAAACTCACCTTCGGGTTATTTTTATCTTTGATTCAATAAAAATATGATTCTTTATGTGAATTGGATTCATTGAGAGGTTGAACCAACGAAAAATAATTAAATTAGGCTAACGAGAGTTAGGTAATTTAATAAGAATAAGAAATCAATCAAATTGGTAATTGTGTGACGAGAGATCTCATATAGGTTTCAGTAGTCTAGTGGAAAACTTCAGATCTAATTAGGGTTTGGATAAATTGAGAAATTGCAATTTTCCATAATCTAATTAGGGTTTATAATTTAGGGCTTTTGGTTATGACTCTAGAAAAAGTCACCATCCCTAGGATAGTCCAGGACTAATAATCCGACATTTCATAATTAATTAGCTTAGTGTTGAAGATAGGTAAAAATTTCCCTTTCTCTCAATTGGTAGTTCTGTTGGAGTTATGTAAATATAGTGCCCTGGAAAGCAAGTGTATTTACATGTAACTTTATCTTCTTCAGTTACAGT
>JANKOE010382037.1:0-11765 GCA_026284465.1 Erythroxylum citrifolium | reverse complement strand
GCAGTTTTTGAAGACATTGGATTGAGAAATCAAAACAAGATGGGAAAGAAAGGGCCTTGTTTTCATTGTGGAACTCATAGTAAGCCTTCTCTTCATATGCTATGATTTGTATTAGATTTCTTTTTTTTAATGGAACCTTTCATTTATATTATTTTTCACTTTTCTCCTCTCTTTTTTTTACAAAATAAGGCATTAATTAAGTTCAAGATTTTTCTATATTTTTATTATTAATTAATAATAATGTAACAATTCTATTTATAAAAAAACGCACTACACATGGGTCTATCGGAAAAAACTTCTCTATTATTTAAAGATAAAATTGCCTATTATTAGACTTCCCTAAATCCCGTATTTTTAGCGGGACTCTTATTGGGTATTATTGTTGTTGTTTTGTAAAAGATTTTTTTAATGAAAATTATATTATTATTATTTACCATCTAGGATTCTAGTGAATTAAATTCCCAAATAATAAAAACTTTTTAAATATAAATCATCATAATTAAAATTTGTATGTTCTTGGATGAAACAGGCACTCCACTTTGGAGGAAGGGACCACCTGAAAAACCAGTATTGTGTAATGCATGTGGATCAAGACACAGACTTGGTAAAAGCCTAGAGGACTACGTGCCCAAGGCAAAGCCTAATAATAAGAACGTCTTCAAAAAACGCAGTGTCGTATCTTCTTCTTCTTCTTATTACGCCATCACTAATCGCATTAGCTACGTAAACATTTACCTTTCTGATGATTCTCCAAGTTATAGCTCCAGTTCAGACTCCCCGGTCTTACTACCGCAGAATCATGAAGACGAAGGTCAGATATTCATCTATAAGTGGTATTTTTATTTTTATTTTACAGCATGTTTTTTATAAAATAAAACTTTGAAATAAAAACTAAAAATAAAAATCGAAAACTAAAAATCAAAAGAGGAAAAACTTTAATTTTAATTTTTTTTTGAAAAATTATCATGACAACCAAATAGCATTAATTGAAATACTTAACAATTTCAACCGTGAGAGTAAGTCTTGAAATAATTGGTAAAATTGTTCATTCGCAACTATAAGGTTACAAATTTAAGTTAAGAAAACAACCTTTGTGTAAAATATAAAAAAAAGTTTGCGTATGTTGTGATTCTTTCCGAACCTCGCAAAGTAATACGTTGAGGTCATAACAAGAATGTACTCATATTTTTCTAACATTTTATTCATTTAATGTCAAAAAAAGACATTTTATTCAATTAATTAATAAGAATGAATAAAATAGAAAATAACCAAAATAGGATAAATTTTAAATAGTTGTAGATTTTTATTCTAAAAATGGTGTGTGTAAAATTTGAAATCAAATATAAAAAATAACAAACAAGCTATCGTTGCAATAAAATCAAATTATCTTAACGTACTATTTGAAACACAACTTATCTATTTTCTCTCTTTTCTTTTGCGTTTTTATCATTTGAACTCGACTATTCTCTCTCTTTATGTACGGCTGTTAATCAACATATTTCTTTGAGTTAGTTTTGATAGTATTGAACTTCTTATTATTGTTTTTATTGTTTAATATTATTGACATTTTTAATCTTATTTTTACTGATTAAACACCAAATATGTCTTTATTTTATTTATTTATTTTTTAACGTAATTTTATTAAGAATATATTTTTATTAATTGAGCACACATCTAAACCTCCCCCTGCGAATCAACAAAACTTCTACTATTACGTTGTTGGTACTTGTTAGTGTTGTTGTTGTTTACGTGTACCTTACATGTTGTGGTTGATTCATTGCTTAATTTGCAGGTAAAACTAGAAGGAGCATAAGGCGCAGTGGTAATTTTCCATCGAAGAAGAGGTCTTTAGTGGCTTATCGAGAACTGACAGCCATTGAAAGACTCCAAAAAGAGCTTCGAAGGATCAAAACCAGCGATCCTTCAATCTTATATGGAATTGAAGAGAATCCACTCATCTACACTAACAAGACTAATCCGTACGCATCTCAAAACGAAATCGGTCTCGGAATCGTCTTGCTTCCTCCTAAATATTCTCACTCGTCTATCTAGTGGTCGTGCGTAAACAGAATCGCAAGTGTTTAATCCAATGTTTTAAAAACCGGACCGAATATCGAATCAGTCGAAGAAAAAGTTTAAAGTTTAGAGGTTCAACCGGTAGTGAACCGTTATAAAACCGGTATATAATAAATAAGAAGTAAAACTTATAAGAATAAGTAAAAATAAAATATTTTATTGAAATAAAAATACACCAATACTTATCATTAAATAATGAATTAATAATAAATAAATATAAGTCTAATATAAATATTAAAATAATAATAAAAATTAAAATTGTGTTTCAACTATCCAAATAACTAATCCTTGTTTTCATGAGCGAACCAAACATTTGGACATTGATTGTCACTTCACTAGAGAGAAAATTCAAGATGGTTTTCTTCAAACTGCCTATATTCCTTCCAAACTGCAACTGGCTGATCTCATGACCAAGCCTCTTGGTCACGATGTTCACCTGCAGTTATCTTCTAAGTTGGGTCTTACTGAGGGGGGCTGTGAAGAATATTGTGTTATTTTATGATTATTGTGTCATTGTCTTACAGTTAGTATATTAGCTTATACCGATGATGTATATAATAAGGCCATTTGTATACTATAGCAGTTTTTAATTAAGTGAGATATTTTCTCTCTCCACACATCTCTCTTACTTTACTCTCTATCTCACATCTCTCTCACGCTTCTTAAGACAGAGGTAAAGAAGTAGGAGACGATCACCAGTGGCAGCGAGAGAAGCAAGACGAGTCCTCTCAGGAAGCTACCGGCTTCGATGGCTACCAACATGAAGTAGGGAAAGGAGCTGTTTGACAGCAGAAGTGTCCCATCGAGGTCTGCGGCGATAGACTTGTAGGCGGAGCCACCATAGTTCTTTATCGGCGGGAAATTTCTAGACGGTTTCGGTGGTGCTATGTGGTATGTGTGTCTCTTCTGGGTATCGAATGAGTAGGAAGCTCAGAGAGGGAAACGTATCGGTTTTAAACAAGGGACCGGACCGGACTGGTTCGGTTCGACCGAAAAAGGTTGAACTGTCCGGTTTATATATAGAGAGGTTATTAAGTGAAACCAAACCGGACCACTAACCGGTTCAAACCTTTTCCGGTCGGACCGGACGGTCCAGTCCGATTTTTGAAATATTGCTCTTTTGACCATAACTTTTTCGTCCGACCCCCAAATGACCTGATTTTTAATTTAGTCTCTAAGACTTTCAATTTTAGGACTGAAATTGAGAATAGTGTGCTAGTTTATTCTAAGAACAGTCCGAAAATGGTTGGGCTATAACTTTTAGATTTTTTCTCCAAATTGAATGATTTTGGTGTCATTAGAAACTTAATACAGTGGGAAACAAATCTTATGAAGAAGTCTTATTGAAATTCCTTTTTGAGCTATCCCAAAATCTGTTTGGGAATAAGTGAGATGAGTTCGTTTTTGAGGTTTAACTTGGTGTGGGCACGCCATCCTTGTGGGATATGTGTCCAGATGTCACGTAGGACGTTGGGCATGTGACTCGCAAGGGCGGGGTCCCAACAGATGCAACTGGACTTGGAGGGTTGCCTAAATGTGACAACAAAAGGGGTGACTCAAGCAACACTAAACTATAAACTGTAGAAGATTAAGAGATATAAGTTTGAAATGGTGTGATAATGTGAAAGTTGATATTATAAATTTCTTGGTGTTCTCAAGGCTGTCATTGAGAAAAATAGTCCCTCCTTGTGGATTTTCTCCATATCATAACTATGTAACATTCTTCTTGTGACATGGATGCTTACTTTACCAAGGTAGCTTCTGGAGCTTCCTAGTGTATTTGGCTGAACTGTATAGACTTGTTTTTTTTTTTCTTGGATTAAATTCTTTATGAAGTTCAATTGTAATATCTTGAATTGATAATATAGTGTAGCTTTTTCCTTTTGCTTTTCAATATCATTTGTTGTCTCCATAAACTCGCTTTATATAAACGTGTATCAACTTTCATGAACAACTGTCATTCTTCATCATTCTTCTTTAGTTTGTTCGATCAATTCCATGGAATCTTTATGGAATCTTTATAGTGTTCCTAAATACTGCCTCTCTATGTAGTCACTACTATTTATCTAAAACCAATACAAAATTACCATCTTGAAGCTTTTGAGATGTATCTCAACTTGCACTTTCCTGGTCGTATAAGTTAAGTCACAACTGCGACTTGCTTGCACGGTCGTGTAAGTTAAGTCACGACTGTGACTTGCTTGAAGGGTTGTGGCTTACATGCACGGTCGTGCATGCAAGGCCTTGACTTAACATCTTCCTAAACATTCCCTTGCCTCTAAGGAAGAAGTATTATGAAATTAATATGTTAGAGGAGAAGAACAAGATTGACGAGTATTGATGTATGCACCCATGTAAAGTAGGATATGACAAATTAAAAGGGTTAAATGGGTAGATGAGGGATGTATCTTTTGGTTTCAAGTTATTCTTGATAATGGTAATTTACTTCAGAAGTCTATATATCTTTTATCTGGGCATCTCCTTAATCTTCCAAAGATGGTTTGATGCAATTTTGCCTTCATTTAGTCACGTTATGATTGTAGCTTCAGATGTCTTGATGGGTTAAATGTCTGGCCATATCTCCCTTGTAGGTTCACTCTGTGATTGAAGGAAATTGTAGCGGTTTAGTTTATGTAGACTCTCCAAGAAAAGTGAATCTTTGATCTTCTCATTTTTTCAGCAAACAAAGGCATAGTTCTGCAATTTCCCTGCGTAGAATTTGATATTTTCTTTAATGAATGATTTTTAATTACCTTAGAAAGGTTCTTTTCTCCATATCCTAATTTCAGCAGCCATCCACCCCTCCTTTTGCTGCATTAAGAAATCAATGTGTATCTTATGATGTCTGAATCTTATGTAGAAGCACCTAATAATGTAAATAATTTTGCAATGCATTTAGTGGATAGGGATGATTTTGTTTTTTTGTATTTGTAAGACCGAAATAAGTTGGCAAGTGGAGTGCCCTCTTTGTCTTCATTGTATCTTATATTCCCTCTTTTGGTATTTTAACACTTCTTGTTATTATTGTCTAGTTCACTAGAAGCTTTTCTTTCTCTTTTCCATTGTTTTCATTTTTTTTTCTTCTTGATAAAGTTCCCAATCTTTTCTTGTGCTTTATCATTGTCACAGATGCGTATGATCACAAAACTGGTTGCTCGAAAGGATATGGCTTTGTTTCTTTCTGCAATCAACAGGTTGCTACACTTCACAAGGTTGATAGGAGAGCTTTTGGTTACGGATCATATTTTTCTCTCGCCATGATGGACCGACATTACCATAGTGGCATGTCACTTGAAGAAGTTATTGATTCGATCGATAAGTGCATAATGGACATTGAATCTAGGCTGGTCATTGCACTACTAAACTTTGTGATCAAGATAGTTGATAAAGATGGAGCAAGGGAATTTGCATGTCGTGAATCTGTCAAAGAGGTTGCTTCTGCCTGAGGATTGTTTTGTTATACGTTCTTTTTCCTTTTTGGGTGTTTAATTTACAAAAGGCTTATGAATGCAATACTAATTCACTAGTTGGATACTGATTGGATTTGTTAAGTAGAAACAAAAAACTATCATTTAGCCTATTAATGTTAGTATAATCACCTGAAGCAACTCACTAACCTATATTTTCCCTCTTTTACAAATACAAAATATGCCACCAAGATATGGAAGAGAATAACCACACTTCTCATTGCAAATGCCAACTCTTAAATTGTCAAAATAAAATGTTTGTTGTGCTTATCAATCAGAAATGCATTTTTAATTAATTAATACAATTATTAATATAACGTAACATTAACATTAAATGCAATAATTGAAATTAAGAAATAAACGTAAAAAAGTACCATAATTAAATCAGTCATGCGCATTGAAGGTGGGATATTAGTAGTAAAACTTTGTTTATTTATTTCCATATAAATAACTTAAAAATGAAAATTCAAATCAGTAGAGTATTACTAGCAAATTACAAAAAGACAATATTACAAATATTACATGAGAATATAGTCCAGACATATAACGATACTTGTGTTATTCATATAAACAACAAATGGATGTCATGTGTCATTACCAAAACTTGTGTCTACGCTTCTTTGTTGTCCGATTTTCATATCTTTGAAAGCTTTTTTTCCCATTCTCTGTGTAATTTTGCACAAAACAAATTAACTTTGTTCTCACATTTGGTAGAGTAAAGAAGTAGAAGATGAGTAACAAAACGATTTGAAATATTTCCAAAAACTAGGATTGTGGAGAATCTAGTGTCACTTTAAGAAACACACCCATCATGCAAGACAGTATTATATATAATTAAGATGACAACTTTTTCATTGTTCTGTGTTCTCCACCAATGACAGGGGAAGAAAGATAAGATGTTGATGACTTTCAAGCGTCTTCTCATGTAAGTTTTGTTTGTTTTTTAATCTGTAGATTTTCTTAGTTGTTTTTTAATTACCATCCCCTCTCTCTCTCTCCCTCTAAATATTTCTTGAGAGAATGGCTCACCAGACCTGACACCACCTTTTCGTGTAGTTTCAAAAATGCCCCCTTTATGCTATGCCTCTTTTGAAGTCTCTGTAATATGACTTTGTTACTGATCCATTTGCGTTTTGGAAGACATCATTTTGGTAATTTACTTTGATTATTATTTTTAATGTGGAGAGCTGTAAGCTACTTTAGTGCGTGACTTCTCTAGTGATTCTTAAACTCAAGATAGTCTTTATGTTTTCCTTAAAGGTAACTTTTGAAGATACATTGATTGTTTGATGCATGGGTGTCATCTTTCTAACTTCTTTTGTTTCTGTTTATACTATGAGTGATAATTACTGTATATTGTAAAGTTTGAGTTGCTTAACATTGTAGATTAGTTAACTTGAAATATAAACATTTGATTCAAAGTTTACTACTAATAATATTGACTTTTGGTTGGTATAAGGCCTTCTAAAGCATATTATTCATTTACTGGGAAGAATTTACGAATTTATTCAGGTGTTAGTTGGTCAACTAGAGAGAAGATGAGAACCTATAATTAAACAACGTGAAACCTTTCATTTTCTAATCACCTTTTCTGTTATAGGAATTAAATAAGCTATGCAGAGCAAACTAAAATACATTTTTTTCCTTAATCTAACCATCTAACATTCCCAGTAGTTTGTGAACATTCCTTTTTCAACGTGTTAATAATTTTATCAGAAAACAAAGCCATAATGATACATCGTTTGTGAATTTGACAGGTATCTAATTTAGTATTAAACAGAATGATGAAAGGTAGGTCTACTCCATACCGTCAATTAGAATATGAATTTGAGAAGGAGCAACATAAGAATGATGAAATTGGCATTGGCAATGAGAGTAGTAATATGAAGTCAACTGATTTGGTGCATCTGAATTCTGAGGAGAATTTGAACAAAGTCCACTCATCTGTTCCAAGAGAGTTAATACCAAAAATTGGCATGGAGTTTGAGACGGAAGAACAAGCTTATCAATATTATTTAATGAATGCCAAACATGCCAGCTTTGGAATAAGAAGGAGAAAAATTCATATAAATCTGGTAAATTAGTTAGCAGGCTTTTTTGTTATAGTGCTGAAGGTAAAAGAATGCCTGACAAAAGAGATGTGTATGCAAGAGCTCTACGTTTAGAAATAAGATTTGGTTGTGAGGCAAGAATATAAATTAATAGCGTGAAAACTGGAAATTTTCAAGTGATTTAATTTGTTGAGATCACAATCATTATCTTTTAAGTCCTAGCAAAACACATTTGCATAGAAGTCACAAAAAGATATCCTCTGCTGTAGCAATGCAAATTCAAATGGCTAATGATGTGAGAATTCTACCAAAAGAATCCCCTGATCTTATGGTGAGACAAGCTGGTGGGAGAAATAATCTTGGCTTTATTGCAAAGGTTTACAAGAATTATTAAGATCCAAAAGAATAAGAGATGAAAAATGGAGATACAGGTGGAGTGTTAGAATATTTATATAAAATGCAATTTAAAGATCCTAATTTCTTTTATGCCATTCAAGTGGATGAAGATGATTTGATAACTAATATATTTTGGTTAGACACAAAGATGAGGAATGATTACTTAGATTTTGGTGATGTTGTTTGCTTCAATATTAATTACAAGAAAAATGGTGAGGGTTGTCCACTTACTTTGTTTGTAGGTGTAAACCATCACAAGCAAACTATAGTTTTTGGTGTTGCACTACTATACGATGAGACTCTCTTACATTTGAGGGGTTGTTTGCCACATTTGTTAGAGCCATGTCTGAGAAAAAGCCTACAACTATTCTTACTAATCAGGATGCGACGATAGAAAAGGCATTAGCTTCAAGATGGCTTGAAACTGATCATTAACTTTGCATCTAGCACATTTGTCAAAATGCCGCAATCCAAATGGGTGGTGTTTTTTCTTAGTTTAAATTTTTTTTGCGGGGTTTTAGCTTATGCATATATGACTTTGAATAAGAAGAAGATTTTTTTCAATGCATGGAATGAGATGCTACAAAAATATGAACAAGATAAGGATTGGTTGAAACATATGTTTCATATAAAGGAAAAGTGGGCTTTGGTTTATGGATGCCAAATGTTTTGTGCAGACATGACCACCACGCAACTAAGTGAGAGCATAAATAGCATTGTAAAAAGGTATGTGAGTTATTGGCATAACTTTTTATAATTTTTTAATCACTTCCAGAAGATTATTGATGATCTTCGATTTGATGAGTTGAAAGCTGATTTTAGAACTAATGTAAGCACTCCAGCATTGTCAGCACCTGTTCAAATTTTAAAACATACAGTTAGTGTCTACACACCAGAAGTGTTTAAATGTTTTCAAGATCAATGGAATCATTCTTATAATTCTAGTTTCTATCTTTATGGTGAAGAAGGTAGAATTACAAAATATGAGATCACTCTTGTAGGGAAGAGTTACTCTAATATGGTCACTTATGATTCATGAATGATGAAGTCCATCGTAGTTGTCGAAAGTTTGAGTTTGTTGACATTCTATGTTCTCATGTTTTGAAGGCTTTTAACTTGAAAAATATTTTAAGAATATCGAGTCAATATATTTTGAAAAGGTGGACACGAAAAGGAAAAACATGGTACCTTGATAGTAAAAGCTCCATTATCAATGAAAGTGAATTGGATCTTAAAATGTTTTCAAGTATAAGGTACACAAAATTGTGTGCGTTAAGCATATGATTGGTTACAAGATCAATAGAGAGAAGAGATACTTGTAAAATTGTGATAGATCGCCTTCTCAATATGTTAAAGATGGTTGATGAGATATTGCAAGGTGAAGAATTAGTTGATGAAGAGAACCTAATATCACAAGATGAAGAGTTGACTTAATGGTCAAATCCTAAAATGAATCTGTTCAATCAATGTGATTAATTTTGGTGAAAGGAATAGGATTGGAGGTGTTAAAATAAAGATAAAACCTACGTCAAGTAAGAGATTGAAGGGTGGCTTAGAGAAAAGTTCAAGGAAAAGAAAGTACGTTAAAAATGCAAGACTTTAGCAAATATGATAGCTTCGACACCCATACCCCTTTATAATACTTAGGTTATATTTTTGCCGATTTTATGTTTTCAAACCTTTTAATGCATACAATTTATATTATGATAATTTCAAATATTTTTTGGTTTAAATACTCTATTTAGGATTTCGAAGAAAATTTCCAACATACCTGTATTATGCCCACCATACAACATCCAATATTACATCAAGTTCAGGTTAGTTTTTATTAATTAAAAATGTCGCATGTGTTGTTTTACTTGTTTTAAACAAAATTTCCTTTTTTTTTGTTATGACACATAGCAAATGCAGCCACTTAATGTTTCGATGGATTTTACAAGTATGGTTTACACTCATCATCATTCTATGTCTGGAGACTTTGCACTAAATTCTTAGGTACTATTTGTAATATTGTCTTTTGGGTATATGTTACTAATTGTATAATGATTTCAATTTTCTATTTCTGGACCACTAGGTTATGACACATACCAAATGTAGCCTTATGGTGTTTCTATGGATAACACAAGTATGAGTTACACTTATCATCATACTGGACCAAATTCTCAAGTAGTATTTGTAATATTTTCTTTTTGTAATATGTTATTAATCTTCTAATCATTTGGTCATTTATGCCATTGATTCAGAAACAAGTAAACAAAGTTTTACTAACATTATCCCACCTTTAATGCGCATGACTGATTTACTTATGGTACTCTTTTTTACGCTCTTTTTTTTTCTTAATTTCAATTCTTGCATTTCACGTTAATGTTGCATTTTATTAATAATTGCATTTCATGTTAAGGTTACAATTTATTAATAATTATATTGATGAATTAAAATGCATTTTGATTGATAGGCACAATAAACATTTGGTTTTGACAATTTGGGAGTTAGAATCAAATCAAACAATTTGGGAGTTGGTATTTGCAATGAGAACTGTGGTTGTTCTCTTTCATGCCTTGGTGAAAAGTTTTGTATTTATAAAAGAGGAAATAACAGTTAGTGAGCTACTATATATAACTTTATGTCTAAATGAAATTTTTCGTATATTAGAGGAGTCAAATTCTCATGCAATGTTAGCTAAAAATGTGAATCTTATTGTTCAGGAACGCAGGGGAAGGTCATTCATTTAGTGTAGAATGTTAAGAAAACAACAGGTTATATGTTATGGTGTGTTGGATCCCGCTTTCGGGACTCAACCTTCTTGCGAAAACATGAACGCATGCCTATTATCTTGAAGGATTTTTTTTCATTGAACCCTTATTAGACATTATCAATTCATCTTCATGCTCATAACATCCCAAAATTTCACTCACAAATTGTTCAATGGTGTGCCCTACACAACACAGTCACCATGCTTGAAACCCTTTTCTCTTACTTGTGAACATAATTTGGAAAACTTAAAATCTTAATTTCAGTTTAACATCTTCATAGAAATAATAGCTTTATGTCTTTTTTTTGTTTTGGATCAAGAATCACCTCAATCGGAGCTCTACAGCTCAAGATATCATTAAAATATCAAAATGTGCTCATACACCATTCATGCTCTCTCAACCGACCTCTTACTTACTTTAATTCAAACTTCCTCAATTCAACTCCAAATGATACCAAATTTTCAGGAGAGATAGCTACAGGGTTTAGGAATCCATTGGTCTAAGAATCACTTCAATTGGAGGTCGGATGAGGGAGTTATGTCCAAAAGAGTAGGCCATGTTTATACCTTAAATCGATTTGTACCTCTCTTGGCACGAATGCCATAACGTTTACCACAGAGGTCGGATTGCTTTTGTTTTTAGACCATTGGAAAGAAGACTTCGAGATCTACAACGTTCATGAAGACTACAAATTCTGATTCGGCCTCCAAAAGGGTCAATTATTGAAATCTTTCCCGTGCATGCCCGTTAAACGGACATGCATCAGGCAAACTGCACTATTTCACCCGAGAAGGTCCGTTAAACGGACTTCCATGTCTGTTTAATGGACATAGACTGCTCAAGGGGTGTTTTTACACCCGAGAAGTCCGTTAAATGGACCTTATGTCCGTTAAACGGACCTGAGGGCTCCCCAAAGCCCTCCAAACCATCTTTCATGCTTCCTACAACCATCCTAACATCATAAACACTTATAAACTTCTCAAATTCACTTCTTCTAATGCAAAAACACTTCTAAAACATTC
>JANKOE010381896.1:0-11771 GCA_026284465.1 Erythroxylum citrifolium | reverse complement strand
GGAAAGTCGAGGCTGATAATTCCAAGAGGGAACTTCTTAGCAGGACCTATTGTTTTCCAGGGACCATGCAAAGGTCCCTCTCCAATTACCGTACAGTTTGTTGGAACAATGAAAGCTCTACCAGTCCCTAGCAGTTACGCTGAAGATTTCTGGATTTCATTCCAACACATAAACGGTTTGGTTGTCACTGGTGCAGGAACTTTTGATGGACAAGGTGCTCTTATCTGGAAATACAACACCTGTGAAGGTGGTGGTTCCTGCAGTACTTTCCCAGCTGTAAGCACTGAATTAATAAAAAGTTCCGGAAATTTTAGTGTCAAGTTTAAATGGTTAATGTTTTTCTCTCTGGATGGTTATGCAGAACATTAAATTGAATCATGTGTCGAATGCGGTCATTAGGCAGATCACTTCTATTAATCCCATGGGCTTCCACATGGGTATTGTTTTCTCTCAAAACGTCAAAGTAAGACGTGTTCGTATATCTGCAGCAGGAGATAGCCCCAACACAGATGGTATTCATATAAGCCAATCTAATCAAGTTAAAGTAGCTAGAAGTATTATTGAGACTGGTGATGATTGCATTGGTATCATTCAAGGAAGCACAGACATCAGTGTCACCAAAGTGACATGTGGCCCCGGACATGGCATCAGGTGAATCTCCAATGCTGTATAAAACAAACTGAGGTTTTCTTAAAAAGGGACAAGGGAGTCACACCATTGCTATGATAACGGTTGCAAGTAACTAGTGATATTTGTGAAAAAATCGATGAAAAAATGTGCAAGTATTTATACTATGTACTCTTCTTCCAAGTCTAATAAACGCATTGCTTGCAAAAACAGTATTGGTAGCCTTGGCAAGTACCCGGATGAGAAGGATGTGAAAGGGATCATGGTTAGTAACTGCACTTTGAAGGGCACTACAAATGGACTCAGAATCAAGACATGGGGAGGGTCACCTCCAAGTCAAGCTACAGACGTGACTTTCAAGGACATCAACATGGAAAACGTCGAAAACCCAATTATTATTGATCAGTCCTACGGCCATTCCAATGCGGTTCGGTCCTCTTACCTTTTATTTTCCCACCCAGAAACAACGTACTAATATGTCGAATCTTTTTGTTTGGCAGCAGCCATCAAGAGTGAAGATCAGCGACATTCGGTTCATTAACGTTTTTGGAACAACAATATCAAACGTTGCTGTCGATCTTGCCTGCAGTCAACAGGTCCCTTGTGAAAGAGTTCATTTGTCCGACATCAATTTGAAGTACATCGGTCCTAAGCCTTTCACCTCCAATTGTGTCAATGCAAGAGTAAACTACGCTGGCATGCAATTCCCACCACCTTGTCGATCATAGGTTATTTCAACTTTAAACTGATTTCATTTCTTATTTGTAACACTTAGAAGTCATAGTTGAGCTATTCCAATCTAAAATGATGGTGGAAAAATAGAGACAGATCTACATGGTTTGTAATAGCTTGAATGCATAAACAAACTAGTCCAGATCTCCTGTCCAATATTATGGTGGCTTATCGTGTCCAATAAATCTCAGCCATTTATTTATGTAGGATCCGCATGGGACCCACATGGGTTCCACAAAATAAATGGCTGAGATTTCATGAAATAGAATAAGACAGAGTAAAACTGGACAGAGGATCTGGTTTCCAAACAAACCAAAATTAATTCATGATCAACTGTGTTCCAAAGTACTATTTTGGCACGTCAGTACCTGCCAATTTCATATGTCATGATTGAAGGAAATACTAAACTGCTGACCGAGATTCCTTCCGTCTATAAGCTAATTAAAGCTAACTCTATATGATGCACTGAATTATTGAACTTGATCTTAGACCTGACTCTTGTCCACTCTTGCTATAATTACCACAAACCATTTGGTTTAATCAACATAAAGGCAACTGCTCTTTCCTAGTATTTAAGACCTTAAGAAACCATTTTAATTAGTCCCGATGAGATTCCCTCACGTTGTTCATGCTTGCATTTAAATCTATCGAGCTTCGAAAATAACTTTCTGTTGGATAATTTTGTCCTTTCTCATAAACTGGGACAATATTTAATTGCAAATTTTGTTTTTTCAATAACTTATCAGTTAAGTTACATAATTTGATCCAGATAAAGATAATAAAGTGACCTAATAAATTATCTAAATCAATGGCTCAAAGTTCGGGTGAAAAATAGATCTCAATCAATGTGGACCGGACCCATATCGGTCTTATGATGGGGAAGCTCGATATAAATGCTATATATAAGGTTAAGGTCTCATGCGGTTGCTGATATATCAATCGTAAGCCTAAGGATTCTCTGACTCGTTAAGAGAGCTTACGTTTTGAGAAAACTGTAGAAAGACATTACCTGCGTCCCGGAGAGTAGTTCTCCTAAAGACAGTGGTAGATTTGTGATCGTTTCGGCTTCGAAAAGCTCATTTGAAGTTATGGAACCAAAATCAAGTATTTTTTGCATTTCTTCGTTTCTTGCCTTTTCACGTTTGATCCAGGATACATAACTAAGGTACCGTTACGTATTAGAGTATCAAAGGCTTTTAGGAAGTCGATCTTTAGTAAGCAACTACTGATTATTTTTACTTGAGATATAGTCCTTCATCAGTTCTTGAATTAGTAGAACATTATCACCATAGATCTATTCGAGAGAAAAGCACTTTAAGCATTGTCAACAATACCCAAGATGGCCAATTTGAGTCTTCCAATTAAGAGCTTTAAAATTACCTTATAAATTGTAGTGTAACATGAGATAGGCTTGAAGTCACTCATATGACAAGAGTTCTATTTTTTAGGGACTAAACATGTGTCTATGGTTTATTTGCTGAAGTAGCCATGAGGACTTAAAGAAATCTAAAACAACTTTTGTAAAAAGCTAACCAGTGATACTCCACGTAGTTTAAAAAAACTTTGTAGTAAAGCCACCTAGACTAGGGGAGTTTGAGGGATGCATACTAAAAAGAGTTTCCTTCATATCATGTTCAGTAAAGGGCAGTGTCGGCCTGGACAGGGGCCTGCAGGGCACCTATCCAGGGCCCACAATGAGAGGGGCTCCATTTTAGCAGCCCCCTCTCTAGACTCTAAGAAATAAGAAGTGATGCACAGTAATATTTTAAGTTTTAACTCTGGTCTATCGCTTATAGCCTATAGGGAATACTTATTTAATTGCTCAATCCAATTTGAGAGTGTGGCCGGTGGCCCTCTACTAATAAAAGAAAAGTCTCTGCTTATAACGTTAAATGACTTTAACGTTACTGACTTTAACGTTACAACTTAATAATATAACTTTTTTTTGAAGTAAAGGTAATTTTGTGGTCCTCATGCTTATAAATAGTCTTGAAATATTTAAGTATATTTTTATCTTCTAATTTTTTTATTTGTATCAATATATGTATTTAAAGTACTCCAACTCAAAAATTAGCAGTAAAAAATTTTATGATTCTGTCTTCTGAATTCTGAGTATAATTTAAAGGTAAAGTTTTTTATTTTTTAATATATTTTTACTGTTTGTTTTTTATTTTTAATATTAGATATTAAATTTTGTTATTTGTTAGTGTTATGATTATTTAGTATTTAGTTGATTATATAAGCTTATAAATTGAATCATTTATGTTTCATACAAATATGTAGACTTAAGTATATTGTCCATTTATTGGGGCCTTTTTTTTAAATTTCGCCCAGGGCCTATAAAACTATAGGAACGACCCTGGTAAAGGGAGATATAAAGAGGTCCTTAATACCTTGATCAATATGACAATTAAAAATTAATTGAACATTTGAGCTTGGAGAAGAGGAAGATGCTAAACTTATCAAATCAAGGAAGTAATGTCTTTCAATCTTAAGAAGTGAAGTTTGTTCCGCATGCTCCTCCCTGTGATGATCATATAGTAAGTTGGTATTCCTTTTAGCAAGTAAGGAAGAATGACAAATTTAGTGTTTGAATCTCCATTCTTCAACCAGTTAAGTCTAGCATTCAACTAGCTGAAGACAGGTTACTTCAGCCTATTTCAAATCAGTGTTATGAAGAGCTCGATAGCAGTTATCTTGAGCTAGCATGAGTTTATCCTTCAAGATTTGGAGATGAAGATTCTTACGAAGCATAAGGTTCTTCATTGCAGCTTTCACCAGTCTTAATTTAAACGTTAGTAGATAGGACCTATAGTTGACCACTATTGAATCCCAGCAGTTGCAAACAGCCTCATGAAAACCCTCCATATTAGTAAGTGAATTAAAGAATTTAAATGGGGCTCCTCTTAAGTTGGAATCATCGAGATGTTGAATCAGTATGAAGGAGTGATCAGAGATCAAATTGTCACCAAAATGTGCAAAAGAGCTAGGAAAATGGGATAACAATAAGGAATTAATAAGTGTTCTATCAGGCTTCTTTCTCACCAACCATCTACCCTATAGATTATTAGACCAAGTAAGGAGTCTACTTGTATGTGATAGATCCGCCAAATCCATATGCATAAGGAAGGAAGATAGCTCCTTAATCTATCCCGAGTGTGATTTCCTACCTCTCTCAATTTCTGCCAAAGTAAGGGAGCGATTGAGGTCACCAACTACAAGCCAAGGAAGCTAGATGTTGTGTTGAATGTGTTGCAAATCCCTCCATAATTTGTTCCTAATGAAGCTAAAATTAGAGACATATATAAGAGATAACTTAAAACTTAAAACTGATTCTCCTATGTTTCATCTGGCAATGAAGATGGAGGAGCTGGTCAATTTCTTCTAGAGCTTGTACTACAATCAACTGCAAATTATAAAGACAAATGATCCTACCATTGAAGTGAGAGTTAATATTGGAAAACATTTCCCATTGAACACCCAAAAAACTTGATCCATAAATGGAAGAGGGATTCTTTATTTTGGTTTCAAGTAATCCTATTAGAAAAGGTTTCTTCTCCCTTACCACGTCCTTCACAAAAGATTTTTTAAGAGGGTCATTCAACCCTTTAGTGTTCCAAACTAAAATTGACATAAGAGCTATAGAGCTCCAATCGATATGATTCTTGTTGCAAATTAAACTAGAGACATGGATCTACAAGTTATATGAAGGAGCCGAACGACAATTTAGCCCCTAAGATGTTCAATTTATGGAGTGAAGGTACGGGTAGTGTGTTGGTCTAAACATGTTTTGGGAATAACTTTTCCGTCCGACATCCGATTGACCTGATTCTCGAGGCATCGGATTCGTGAAATAATTTCATTTCTATGTGAAATTGGGAATTTTTAGACATGAAATTGACGTGGATTGATTAGATCAAAGTGAGGGGACTAGGTAATTATTTTTCTGGTCATTATTTTATTAATTTTTGGACCTATAGAGGTCCGAATTGAGTAATTTTGGTGTCAATAAATTTCTGAAATTTAGGGGAACATTTTGTGATGGAATTTATGGAATGATACCGGGATTGTCACGAACATACATAGTACACATTTCAATTCTCGCATATGCATTATTAAATATTTCTGACTGTCCAAATTGTGATATATGTGTTTTTGCTTTGTTATAGAGGCGCTTTTGGAAAGTCGATCCACAGACGTTGCCGAGACTTTTAGGCATTAGCTCGGAAGCTATTGATGAGTAACCTAGATGGGTCTCTCAATTATTATATGTCTACTGTGGTGAATAATGGTGGGTTTTGTGTTTAATTATGACTGTGGATTCCGGACAGAAGGTCCGATGTATTGGGAGCTATGACATAGAAGTGCTTGTGATGTGATGATATATGATGATTTGTGATATGAAAATTGCTTGCTTATAATGTGCTTAGTTGTGACACGTGGATTAATTGTGATACAATTACTGGTAAGTTGGGACATATGCATTTCATACATGAATGCGTGATCAGATAATGATAGTTGTGACCGGAGCAGCCACCGAGAGCTAAAAGCTCAACGTATTAGGGCCTCGAGCCCACAGTGATTCAGAGCCTCAGGCTCAATGTTCAATGAGCCCTATATGGGACAGCTATTAATGAGCCCTATATGGGACAGTTATCAATGAGCCCTATATGGGACAATTCAGGCGCTCGGTCACAACACCGAAATAAATTAAAAAGGTGTCACACGCGCATGTTATATGCATTTGATTTAATCTCTTTGATTGGGTGAAAGGAAAAAATGCCTTATACTTATGGGATAAGACTCATGTGGTACTTCTGAACATGCCATTGTGAAATAATTGTGATTTACTTGAGTGCAATCATGTGGTACTTCTGAATGTGAAACTGTGGTATAACTGTGTTATGCTTGAGTGTTGCAAGTATTCATTTGGTTAAGTCTATCTAATTGAATGATATGTATAAATGGTTTATGCTCAAGTGAAAGTGTCTATGCTCAAGTCCAATTATCTATGTTCCAGTAAAATTGTGAAATGTGATCCAATATATAACAATGTGAGTATATGTTATGTGACATGATGTGTTGCATGAATTGAGTGGACCATCGATGCTGGTTACCTCACTGATTTCTCAAAACTTACCAAAATTTGCAATTATTTTTCAGGACCCAGAAGAATACCCCATTAGGCAACGGGCGTATAACAACCTCATGTGAGTGAAAGAAGAGCTCGAGATCAGTTCGCGTCTGCATTATTGTCTATGAAAATTGTATTTTCTGAATTTCTGTACAACTAATGAAGTCAATTTGTGAAGTTAACGAACTGTAGTAATTTGTATTTATGAAAGGGGCCCCCGTGGTCATTGTATTTACCGGTGATTATGGATGTTAATGATTTTCCGCATAGTGTATGTTTGTGTAAAACAAAAAAAGGTTTATACTGAGTTACGACTGAGTGATGTAGCACGCCACCTTCGCAGGGCACGGACTCGGATATCACCATCGATTTCGGGTTCAAGTCACGCGGGAGTGGGGTGTTACATTTACAAGCAATTCAACTCCGAGTTCAATTTCAGGTTTAACCTCATCTTCTAACCCAATATTGAAAAATTCTCTTTCAAATATTTTGAAAGAGAAAAAGGGTAGGACTTCTCATAATATGATGGATGTTAGATAAATATTTTATCGAAGATTGTGTGCCAAAAACTGAAGGTGAGCAGTTCAATATATTGTTATGGTGGAAGAAGCATGGAAATACTTTTCTAACCATGTAAATCATCACACTAGACTTATTAGATATTCCATCATCCATCGTTGCTCCGAAGTCTGCTTTTAGTACTAGTGGTCAGGTTATATATCCTCATCGTGCTCGAATTCATCGTCGTACTGTGGAAGCTCTTTATGCGTGCCCAAAGTTGGTTAAATGATGAAAATATTGGTGGTAAATTCTTTTCCTTTAAGTGTATCAATTTTATCTATTCTTTATATTATCTCACCTAATATTATGTTTTTAATTTTTCGTTAATACAGCCACAGGTATTAATGCAAAGGTGACTAGTCAAATTAATCAACCAACTACACATTATTTTAATCAAATATATGAAGATGAAGGTATACTTATTTTTTTTAATATTACCATGTCCTAAATATTCCTTTAATTTTAATAGTACATTACTAAATATAATGTTTGTACATACAGATGATTTGATCCAAACTACTAACGATCCTGGCAACAAGTACAACGAATAGCTGCTCTCTCAGTCTCCAATCTCTAGTACCAGTGTCCATGCTTCGTCTGTCCATCATAATATTATCTTAATTTGTGTAAATTGTATCATTTCTTATAAAATGATTTGGATAATCATTCGTGTACAGTAATGATTACTATAGTTAATAAATTTCGTTTTATCATTTCTCTCTTTTAATAATTAGTAAATTATTTAAGTAAAATTGACATTCATAGTTAATTCAATTGAAATTCCTAACTATAATTAACTTAATAAATTTTCCTACAAATTCCTAGTCAATTGAATTGAAATTCCTAATTAACTATATATTTATATAATCATATGTTTCAATGGAAGGTTATTATTAAATTCAAATTGATTAATTCAACTTAAGCACTTTTAAAGTTGTATTTGTTTTAACGTATTAGTGTTAATGTAACCTCAATTAATTAAATTGATAACTTAATATTAATCTTTTTATTGCATACAATTTTATTTTTAATTATAAATTAATTCAATTTTGATTGGAGTCCTAAATTTTCTAAAATATAGAAAGTGAAATATAGAATTTTTTAATAAATTTTCTTTATTTAAATTTATTAAAATTGTTTGTGTGAGAGTACGTATGTGTAGTATATGTTTTTGACGTATATGTTTTTATAACTCAATTACTTTTATACTATTTTTATATTCTTTTGAAATTGATATATTAGGACTATAAAGTGATTGACTTATTTTAAGATTTATATAAATACATATACGCATAATGTATGAATTGTGTAAAAATTATTTATTTTAAGATTTATATAAATAAATATATGCATAAGATATGAACTGTGTAAATATGAAATAAAAAATTTAAAATGTGTTTATAGTAATCATGATATTAATTTCTTTTAATATGTGTATGTATAAAATGTATTATCTAAAAAATAATTATTTGAATATTATGCAAATACATGTATTTTTTCATATAATAAATAAACAATCATGACAATGAAAAATTTGAAGGTGCATACCACTTTTTGTTCTACGTCGAATAAATTATTTTACTAAATTAATTAGAAAATATATGTCTACTTTCTTAAGAATTTGTCACTTCTCAAATTATGGAGAAGCCTGGTGTCAGGACACTATAAATTTTTATATATAAATACGATTCAATGTAAATATTTTATGGGTATTTAAATTGATATAATTAATTATATATAATTTTTTTATTAATATAAGTATATAATATTACCATTTATTTATATGCATACTTATTTATATTTTATTTATATTAGCTGATTATGAACAGATAAGTAAGTAAAATATTTTGTTTAAATTTTATATAATTCAACAACATTTTATTACTTTTATGATTTATAAAACGACAAAAAATGATTAATTTTGTACTAAGTAACCATATTTTGTAAAGAAAATTTAAGTTTAAAATAATTACATATAACATGAATGTAGATTATTTTTATAATATTTTTCAAATATTGAAATACTTGAACATAATATAATTAAGATTAAAATATTTTTCTATATTCTAGATGTAGATAATTTTGAATTAAAGATTAAGCAAAGTAGTTATTTGCAAATTAATATTTAAATATAAAATTTAAGTTTAATTAAACTAACATATTTCAAATTAAGAGTTTTTATATTTTATTTATATCATAAGAAATTGAATTATTATTAATTAAATTTTATATTTTATATTTTAATAAAGATATAAATTTTACAATGATTATTTAATAATAGATATAATATGAAATAATTTAAACTTTGTACTCTTTTACATGAGGATATAAAAAAAGTTTTTATACTTTCTTTAGTTTTGGACATAGAATAATATTTATAGAAGCAAAAAAATCAATAATAACTAAAAGTTACATGTATAATTATTATTTAAAGTATATAATTTACTACAACAATAGCATCAATTAAGTGTTCTGTACATAATTTACAAAAAATTAAAGTTTGAAAATATTATATTATAAACTTAATATACATATTTTTTTAAAATCATATTAAGAAGAATTATAATAATTTTTGAAACATGTAAAAAAAATATTTTAAATAAATTATACTTAGATATTAACTTTTTCACATTTACATTATTATTAATTGTTATAATAAAATTACAAAATTGAAGTTAAATTCACTTGTTTGTAGGGAATAATTATAACAATATTATCATAGCTACATATATTAATAAATATGATAATTCTTAAATAAATATGATAATTCTTAAATAAATATATATTAAAAATATTTTACATCATACTTTAATATTATATAAATATTTTTGTATAATTTATAGGTAATTCCATCCTACACTTTATTATAAATGATCATGTTATAACTTGTAATTTAGGAATTCAAAAAAATATAACTAATGTTCTTAAAATAAATATATAAAAAAACATTAAAAATTTTCGGCCGACCCAAACTCAACAGATTGCCTGTGGCTTACCCATGGGCCTCAGGCCCATATGGCCCTACTGGGCTATAGACCGGGTTACCGTGACCCGTTCGGGCTAAAGGCCAGACCTGGGCCAACTTTTAACTTGGCCAGGTCGGGCTTCCTAAATGCTACACATATTTGTATGATCCCAAAAATTCCTAATTCCATTTATCTTCAAGATTTTAGGCTTATATCTTGTTGAAACTTAATATACATTGTGATTTCAAGCTACTAGTTAACAGACTCAAGGATGCTCTCAAAAAATTGATCCATATTTCGCAAAGGGCATTCATTTATGGCAGATCCATCTCAGATAATATTTTACTGGTGTGGGAGCTTATGAAGGATTACAGTTCCAAGACTTCCATCAAATGTTGTGATGTCAAAATATACTTTTTAAAAGTTTTTGACAACAAAAAACGGAGTTTTATCCTCAACATTCTAGAGTGGCTTGGTATTACCTCAAATGTTGGGCCCTTTCTCCGAAGCTCAACATTCAGAATCATAAAAGCATGGAGGACTCATTTCTTATACCTTATTGAGCATAATTGGGGAACTTCCAATGGGAATTTCAGTTCGGCTTCTTCAGAGCATTTATTCTCAATTGTCTTAAGTTTCTAATGATACCAAAAACACTCAATTTTGTTCAGAAATAAAGAAGTTATGGCTGTTGGATCCGCACAGATTCCCTGCTCTGGATCCAGGTACGTGGTGGATGACCCACCACAGTACCGAGTATAATTGGCTCAATGGTGAGAGGCGAGCGCGTTTGACGCTACAAAACCGTGAGGTTGCGAGTTCGAATCCGAACCAAAGCGGACAATACTAATTAATGGGAGTACACCAGAGCAGGGGATCGGTGCGGTGTACTCGGTACTGTGGTGGGTCATCCACCAGGTACCTGGATCCAGAGCAGGGAATCTGTGCGGATCCAACAATGGCCAAAACACTTTCGGTTCTTACTAATTCGAGACTGAAAACTATAACCAACTTCACTTCAGAAACTGAAGATCTTAGGGACTGAATTGAAATTCAATTCCTTCAGAACATTTGTAGATCCATGTCTCTAGTTTAATTTGAAATAAGAATCAACTCAATTGGAGCTCTACAGATCAAGATATCTCCAAAATACTTAAGCATGTTCAGAAAAATATCTAACTCATATTCTTTTAACAGACCCTCTCACTTTGATTCAATCCATCTTTTTCAAATTAATAACAAAAGCTATAAATTTTTTTGGAGAGGTAGAGGAATATCTTAAGAATCCAACGCTTTAAAAATTAGGTCAATCGGAGGTCAAACGAATGAGTTATGGCCAAAAGAGTGGAGAGATGTTGGGTTAGGGGGGAGAAACCGGCCGCGTCGCACTCGCGACGCGTCGCGAGGGAGGCAACCTGCCACTTAGGTCTTTTTTCTTCCGACTTCCTAACTTTCAAAATTCATAACTTTTGACCCAGAACTCCAAAATTTGCAAATTTGGTATCAATGGAATGCTAAAAGAAGGCTCTACAACTTCTATGAAGAACTTAAAAACAAATTCGGTTTTTATAAGGGTCAAACGTCCACATCAAAGTGGCTGTCCAACAATTTCATCCTAAACAACATCATAACTTCTAAAAATCATATCTTTCCACTCCATTGTCCAAAAATTTCATACTTTATATCAACGGAAAGCTAAAAAGATAATCTACAACTTTCATGAAGACAACTTTGGCTAATTCTACCTAGAT